>JABJVR010029485.1:1892-35324 GCA_025773905.1 Chitala chitala
GGAGGTGTGCTTACCTGATGTATGGAGGAGGTGTGCTTACCTGATGTATGGCGGAGGTGTGCTTACCTGATGTATGGTGGAGGTGTGCTTACCTGATGTATGGCGGAGGTGTGCTTACCTGATGTACGGCAGAGGAGCACTAGGAGCACTTTTGACACTAGCTTTGAGTTTCTGTTCAGAAAAGGGTTTCCCTATTTGATATTTCACAGCCAATCTGCCTGTATTCTGTGACAGAGCCTCAATACTAAATGAATACCCTGCCTGTGTTCCTTGGAAGATCTTCAGCATTACAAGTATCCACAATTGAATATAAAATAATTTTACTAATAAAAAACTTGGATTTTGAATTTTCAAACAAATAAATACATAATGAAAAAATTCTTATCATTAGAGGTAGCAACATGTACACTTCCATTTGTCTCTTTAGCAAGTGGGATTTGTAAAGAATAGTGCAAGAGAAGTAAAAAATCCCCACGCTACCAGCTCTGTTAGTGTTGATCCATGTCAGCTGCTGACCACAGCAGTTATTACAATCAAGACATTTATAACATGCCTTTCCAACACAGTCACTCATAGTACAGAGATTTTCTGACTTGATAAACATATACTTTTCAAATCCAAGGGAAAAAAAATCTCCAGGCAATAGAACTTCACAGCCCTTTCCTGAGTTTCAAGTCTTAACCGCACTGACAGTTATCAAACTGTTTAATTAAAAAGACAATAACTTACTTTATTAAATATTATATTTACAAAGTTCATCCTCTGAATACTGTTTATAACTATAGACTACTTTCATTCAGTTTAATGAATATATTTTATGTAATTTCTTAACTGGACAAAATGATTAGTGTGAAGTATTTTCAGCATTCAATGTTATTTGTGTTCTGTGTATTTTGATCTGGTGCATAATGTCGTACCTCATTAAACTAGAAAGCCTGATCTCCCCTGACAACCATTCCAGCCGTCAGACTTCATGGAGATTGATTGCACTGCATACTCTCTCACATTTCACTTTACACAGCTGAAACGTGTCAACTGCAGAATGAGAGATGTTATCACTCCCTGCACTGAGAACAGCGTTTAGTTTACCTGTGTGGGATTTGTTATCCCAGCAGTGTACCATGTGCTGTGCTTTTATGAACTTGTCAGGGACACAAACGATAAAGCATCCACAACTTTGTATATGCCCTGTTTCATCTAATATTGAATTCACTGCAATTGGTAATGAACCTGTGTTCTTTCTAATTCAATATATAAGGGAAATAGCACAGCAATACAAGACAAGGTACAACAGCCTCTATGCCCCAGGAACTGGGCACTTTGTTTGAGAAGAGAGGTCCAGAATCAAGAAAAACCATGGAAATTCTTTAGTGGAACAGTATTTATTTATTTTTAACCAATTATAATTACCAAGTAAAGAAACGTATTAGCATAATGTTGTAAATCTAAAAATAAGGAAAACATTAATGTTGTAAAATGTAGGGAGTTTAATTGCAAAAAACATTAATTGTGACTGGATTTTATGGTACCTGTGGAGTAGGCAATTACTGTCTCCATATGGATGTAAATCTTAAACATGGTATTTAGACTTCTTGTGTACAAATATAATATGTAATTTGACCTTAGTGAGATGCCATGGCACTTAGCACAGAGAAGTGACAGCCCATTATAGCAAATTTACCAGTCTGGCTCCAGAAGTCTGCCTATATAATCACAGCTAAACTCTAACTAGCTAATAAAACTCATTAGCCCACTATTGCAACTTATTTTTTAACAGCAAGAGTATAAATAATCAGTAAAGTCAGTAAAACTCACTGCATAACAAAACATGAGCTGCACTGTGGTGCCTAAATTAATAAAATGATTTAAATGAATGGTTTAATCCATTTCAGTTAATCGTACTGCATAATGCTTGTTTTAAGAATGGCTGGCCTTCATTTTGGTGCTGTGTTAGTACTGATTACAGCAGAACATTTTCGTTGCAGTGTAGCCAAAATGGGTCTGTCAACCATACCGATGTATCATAATTGACCAAAAGGCTAAAGCAATAGTGGGTACAGTTGTGGCAATAAAAACAAGGTGTGCGCATGTGTGTTTTTTCTCTTGAGCCGAATGTTTAAGGTATTACTATTCATTAATAAATTTGCATTAAGATGTGAGAGGGTGCCTTTTTCTGGTTTGTGGAATTTCTCAGGTTGTAGTTTTACTGCTGTTGTAAAGATGGTTGGTTTACACACTGACAAGAAGCAGGCATGGAAAACTAGCTGATTTGAGTCATGTCAGCCATGCACGGAGATCACCTGGCTGTGTATCAAAACTACAAACAGCATGGAGAAGTGTAACTTTCACAGAAGAACAAATATTTAAAATAGAACATGAAAAAACTGGAAAAAGGGAGAAATGTGGAAGGTATTCTGCAAACACTGTTTGTGACACCAAAATAGATTTATTATTCAAACCATGATCGTACACATGACAATTAACCAGTTATGAAGGGCCTGAAAAAGCAATCGACCAAGAAAAAATTAATCAAATGTCAGACAGGTGTTAAATACTCATGATTAATACTTTTCCATGAAATGCACTTTGATACAAAGGAAACAGGCAACATGCAAACACACTTAAGAATTGCACATGTATCGTTTTTCCGTTGCTAAATTTTAAAGTCACGGAAATAATGTAGACCGCACGCAAGTGGAAAATGAACTCATTGGCGCACTTAATTGAAATTGACAGGCCGTGAATTGGCCAGGTTTGCAGTTAACTGAAGCTGCCAACTGCAATAAAAACAAGTAAAAACATCACATTATATTCCTAGAATGGCAGAAAACTGTGTGTGCATCTGAACACATGAAATTTACAGAATTTACAATTATGCAGGACATATCAATTCACCTGTTGAAGGCAGCTGCTTAATGTAAAACAAAATGGTATAGATTATATACAAAATGAAACATTAACAAGTCAATGTACAGAAGAATCGCCTTCATGGACGCCTGGTTTTGGTTCATTTCTGTCCTTACTGCCATTTCTTTAATGTCCCTGCAGAGTTCTTTAATTTGCATACAGGCTTCATGGTGCCCTGAGAAATATAAGGCTCCCTTATTCTCAGGCAGCCCAGAGCAGCACTAAACGAGACCCGCAAAGTCATCAACCCGCATTTCGTCTGACCTGTGTACCCTTTATGCTGCTTTGAAAATGTCAAATGCTGTAGAGTGCTGTAAAGTCTGCAAAAGAACCAAGAGAAACATAAGAAGAATGCTTTCAAAATGCCGGTAACTTTTGACAGCGATAACATCTGGTTAGCAAAAGTCAAGACTTTTTTATAATGACTCTTGTATGCATGTGACTTTTGCTTCTGAGCAATATTTAAACCAAGTGGTTGCAGGGCATAAAGGCAGGCAGATAGGATATCACCTATTATTATGTCTCTATAATAAATATAACCCCAGGAATTGGCCTTCTCTTAAGACTGAGATTTTGGTATGATTTTTTTGCAGTAAGGATGAGCCTGCATTGTTTTGACTGTCACTTGTGATTAATGGCTGCCTCTTGGGTCATATGGAGACAATACCAGGACTTTCAGAAAGAAAGGAGAGAAAAAGAGAGTGGAGATCTGAGCATATAAGCATGGAAGCCCTTGGTAGGAGTAAACCACAGGCCTTCTTTGTTTAAGGCTTTGTGATGGATTATTGACATTATTGCCTCCTATGTGAGAGAGGCAAGGATTCAATGCAACAAAGTGTATAGCAATCAGTAAGTTCTCTTTTTTTCTTTTGCTGTACAGGGGGCTAAAGTAAAGTCTGTTGATTCATCCGGGGCCTAAGTGCAAAGGGGATATAAACGGTGTATGGATGACAATGGTGAAGTCACGCTGCAGCAGGTACCTGTCCGCCAGGCTGTTTAAACACAGGGAGGTGATGGAGACCAGATAAGGGAAAACAGACTGTCAGCTGCTGTGTTTCCCTGTCACACCTGGGACTGAAATGTGCAGTGGGGGGGGGACTGGCTCTTAGCCAAGAGGCTTCTCCTAGTGTTTTGGGGAATTTTTCCACAGAGGCATTTTGAGTGCTAAGCTCAGGACACCTAAAAGCCTTGGCCTTGCTTCTCCCTGTGCATCCAGAGAATGAATGCTCACTGACGTTCTGACAGGTGACAGGTCTGCACTCAGACAGGTCTCTTAAAAAATACAAGACAAGCTGTTTTTGGCGAGATCGCCATGGCTCTGCGCCTCATGTCACGCGGCGTTGGCTGATTCACAGAAATGACTGACAGGACGCATGTAAAATTAAACAGTCCTGCCCACTCTCGTGGCAGCTTGCCCCGCTCTTTCGAGCGATTTCAGCACCGCGAGGGAGGGCGTGAGCCTAAAGAATTACCTACGAAGGCCTCTTGCAGAGGTGGGTCAAGTTCAGCAAGGTCATGCGGCTGCTGGACACCAAGACAGGTGTTTAGGAGTCTGCCTGTCAGTCCCTGTCTCCTTCGGCTCAGCTCAGGCAGAAGTGAGACTTTGTCTTCAGCTCGGCTGAATCTCCTCGGGTCTGGTTACCTGCTTGGGTCTTGCTGGTATCGATGCTATCTAAGAGCGAGAGAGGGAGAAATCCTACAAGAAAGACCTGATGCCAAAAAGAGCCAGCAGAAAGGTACAAGCACGCAACATGCAGGCTGAATGCACAGCTGCACGTCTGCTGCCTTGCGATGTGTCCTGCGGGTTGCAGCAGTCTTTTACAGAGGGATTTAGACACCTACTCCACCTAATCTCTTTCCTTGGGATTTAACGCTTCAGCGCAGCTCAAAGATTAAGGTTTTGTCTGCATTCATCACATACATGTTCAATTCGTGAATCTAAACCTTGGAACACATTAAAAAGGCATTAATAAGCTTCTTTATTACAAATTACTATATACAGATACTTACATTTTCACACCTTAATGGCGTTAACATTGACTTTTAAATGATACATCTAGGTTAATGTACAGGTTTGAGCTCAAAAAGCCATTAAATTAATGACAGTGCATATTGTGTTTTAAAAACAAACTCTGTAAAATATTTGAGTACTTTTTGATTTTGCCATACATATAATTATTTTATGTTAGAAAAGGGTGAAATTGCTTAAGATTAAACTGTGAGATACAATCTCATCTTTTTTGAACTCTGCTGAGTTTTGAAACAAATGTGATTTTCTGCTTTCAAGTCCTTCATTCTGTACGGATGCATTAAGTGCTGTTGTACTCAAGGTACTTCGTGCATTAAGCGGATAAGTGATGGCTTATGTGCCAAGCTCACGCCTACTTAAAGGGGTGGGGGGTGTAGTGCGCTTTTTGATGATTCATGACTTTTCATAATGCAACCCAAGAAAGCATCAAAGCATGCTCTCTGGTTTTTCTGCCCAGAAGCATGTATATCAGCATGACTCCTCTCACACTGATGTCAGGCATATTTAACAATTTTTAAAATCAGAACGTCAAACAATTGCTCGTTTTATCTTTTCCAGTGCTGTAGCATGTAGCCTTAACAGCAAACTAAATTATTGTTTTTAAACTTGTTTGTCATTTGGTTAAATGTATAGCATTGCACCTGATTAAGGTTTACAATTTTTGGCCATACAAAACTTTCACACTATTTTTATTACATAAAAAAATCACTGCTTACTGCAACTATCAGAATCTTTTCAGAAAATTAATGACAGCGTGCAGTTCACCTTTCTGATCAGGTGACACGGGGTATACTCAGGACCGAGGCTGACCTTTCGCTGACCTCTCAAAAAGAAACTCAAAACTCCATAAAAATGAACATCAAAGGCCGTGATAATAAGATGAGGCTCATTCTTAACGATAAATACAGTTCAATTATCGGAAAGGAAAGCCACGGCAGGGATCCGAGTTGTACAAAACAGAACACGATACACTGGCTGGTGTCCCATTTGCATGCCTGAACCCTGGAGGACATGCAGTCATTCTCCTCAGCCGGGGCCAAACATAACCCTTTGCTCTGAATCTGGGGTCCTGTGTGGATTTGGCAAGCTACTCCAGGCAGGAGCTGGGTGGACTGACTAGGGGCTTACCACAGGTTAGACACCATTAATAACGGCATCATTTCTTATCCTGTTACTATTTAACCCAATTAATTAATAATTGTTTGCACACAGGAAGCCCTTTCCTTAAGCCTCCTTTTACATAGCCAGAGAGACAGAAGATTGTGAGATCTCTCTTTTAAAGCAAATGCATGAAAAAGACATGCTTTTTGTGTGGTTTGTAAATATACAGTTTAAAACCGTAGCACCATCCTAGTTTTATCATCTCAGAGCCTGAGCTGCAACTTGACAAACTGCCCATTAGACAGAAGGTTCAGTGCAGTGTTATATTAGTGAATTTGTTCCTGAACAGGAACACGTAAAAAGGGACCTAAAACTGCATCATTATTTTGGCTGAACAGCTCTTACAGACCAAATTATAACTTTTAGTTACTCTGGAACACATTTTATTCATCTGAACAGAAAACTAAGTGTAGCTTTTCCAGTGAAAAATTCTAAAAACTGGAAATTTTCTTACAAAAGTTGCCCATATGGCACTCATTTATTCATTCATTATCCACTTGTCCTAAGCAGGGTCACAGGTGGCCTGTGGTCAAAGGGGCGCAAGGCAGGGAACACCCCTGGGTAAGGTTCCAACCCATCTCAAGGCGCACACAATTAAAAGTAGTTCAGAGCTCCCAGCCCTCCTGTCTTTAAACTGGGAGCACACACACACACACACACACACACACACACACACACAGAGCAAAAAGAGCCAGACGTAGATACACAACCTTGTAGGTGAGAGAGACCAGTGTCACCACTAAATGATGAATACAGCCTCTTTCTCTTTGAAAATTAAATTCTCAAACTAAAACAGTGTGTCTGGGCACAGCATGCTATGTGCAATAGTGCAACCAGGGGTATCAAAAATGTCCAAAAAACCAGTTAATGATGTGATGAAAGTCATGTATAGTGATAGAAGCAAAAATACCTCATATCCTGTATGAAAAAAAAAAACATTAAACAATACAATCATGCAGTTATTTATATGTCTTACTATACAACTGTAATTACCCTGGCCTCATTATCAGGAATTAGCAGCTATTTTGAAACACAAGTTAAATGCTCTTTGGCAAAGTATAGATGAAAACTACACGAATGAGCAATATTTTTAAAGCTGCTTACAGCCCCTGGCTCGAACCAGCTGTAAATCACAGCACCCTGCCCAAAGCAGTGCTAATCACAGCACCCCACCCAAAGCAATGGTAATCAAAGCACTTCTCTGAACAGTCTTTACCTATGGGTGGGACTTGGCACTGGCTGCCACCTAAACCCACTGTCATTGAGGGACCAGACCATGCAGGTGTTTGAGTGGGGATGTCCTATTTCATCTCACCAGAGCTCAAAAGTGAGTGGACTCACACAGAGGATTCTTGTATCACTTATGTTCTTTTGTGCTAGGTTTTCTCCAACAACTGAAAAATCACTCATGCTAATAATTAAAATAATAACGTGTGCTTTTAGCTGCTACCATATTGGTGTGTGCATGCACACAGTGTGTGTATGCATGTAACAACAACCATGGGGTAGAATACTAGTAATTTAGGAAACAGTGGATGGTGGGGGGGGGGTAACCATCACACACTGTTGTTATGTATTGTAAGGGTATCCTTTGAACAGAAAAACAGTCCTCTGCGTGCCATTTAGAGGAACTGCATGTCTTGTCAAGGACACCTGTGTGGAAAAGCCGTCCATCAAATCAGCAGCTGAAGGCTGATCTTTGCAGCAGACATCCGGTGTGCTTTTCATTGCTAGTTGGATCTTCATCTCTACAAGGTGGGAGGGATAACCCATCCATCTGGTAATCCATTCCTCAAACAAATGGAAGTTGTGTGTTTCAAATGAGGGAGGATTTTTTTATTTATTAGTTTTTTTTTTTTTCGTTTTTGCCACATTCATTTGTTTTGCACAAAACAAACTTTGCTCTAATTCTGTTTAGTATTTTTTTTAGCAGATCATCTTGCATCACGTTTTTCTCTTTTGCTTATGTAAGATCACAGTGTCGTTACAGACTCAGCATAGCTGTAAGAAATAATTAGACTATGTAATTATATGGTGGTTCGTGACAAAGTTGTATGTAGAGATATAATTACATGGTCAAGTAAAGGAAAATGCTTTTGTTATTTAACAGTTCGCCGTATCTCTTCGCCTGGTTGCCTACAGTGATCGTAGTTGCTGTGAAATGTGTTGCAACCTGCAGTTTCTACTTTTAAATGGCTGTTTAATAGCAGTGATTGTCCCAGCTGAACTGGCAGCTGAGGTGAAAAGGCTAGATGGTCTAACCCATGACTGAAGGGCTTCATGAGGTCAATTAGAAAACTACCCTCACCTGGAGGGAGGGAGCTTGAATATTATAAAGACTTTTGTAAATTAAGAGGTGTTGTTTGTGTGTACAGCGGTGTTTGTCTGTACAGCAGAATGAGACATTGCACATGTACATGTGTGTCTTGTTATGCATTGCTATCTTGAGTACATTTCTGGTGTGTGTAACCATTTCCGTATGAGAAACCACTAGAGTAAGGTGGCTTATAGTTCTTTCTGAGTTCTCCCAGGAAGAACAAGGCCAAACAACACAGGAGAAATCTGTATGCTCCATAGATTTAAGATATTTTTCATTAACATTATTATTTTGTCTGGTTTTGCACCTCAACTGACATTATATTGCTTATTGCATCTAAAAATAGAGCTCAGAGTAATTTGCCATTTTTCTTTTTTTTTAATTCCATGTTTCTTCTAGCACATATTCACAAGAAAAAAGCAAAAACCAACAGAGGGAGAATGTAGAAACCACAGGCCGTGTTGCAATCAGAGAAAATGAATTGCTTTGCTGGAACATCTGATCTCCTAGCACTGGTTGCGTGCATCTCCGGTAGCTCAGAGCTCAGAATGGGCAGGGCACTGGATCAGCCCAGAAACCCCAAGGCTGGCACAGGGCATGTTGGGCATCGCCCTGTAGCACACTTGTTACGGCGCCTGCTCCAGGAATCCACTCTCATTCCCAACAGAAAGGGACAGATAAATTATTGAGTGCTTTGTTTGGCCTGCGGCTTTCTTCACCTCTCTACCCAGATGGGACAGGGTGACCCATTCACCTCTCTGTCCGTTATGACTGGTCTGTTAAAGGGAGCAGAGATTCAGACTCTCCACCTACTGAACATGTAGCTCTTTGTGACTCCTCACATCTTCTTCACCTTCTCCTAATTACCTCTGTAAATCCCACTGGCCTTCAAGTGCATTCCAAGGTTCTGTTGCCAAAAGAACTTGTTTCCCAGTGACCTGGCTTCTTATGGGCGTCTAGGAAAGCGTTTTCATATTTTATGCAACAGCAGGCTGCCTCCGATAATTTATTTTTTTACGATTTAATACAGCTGATGTGTATTTCTGGAGTTAAAGAACATTTTGGTCTCAACTTAAAACCTGTAAACATGTTTTTTTGTTTGAACAGCCAAAAAATTTTAATTGAAACTTTACTTCATCATTCAACATGGCCTCAAGGTGCTGTAAATAAGAATAAAAAAATGACCGTGCAATATATATTAGACATTCTTTTATTTTTTTCTAATAAGAATGACCATAATATTTAATGATCTCTAGATAGTTTTAGTTGACACATTACTGGTGTCTCAGTCATAAGCTTAGATTTTAGATTCTCAGAGAAAGCACTAATGACCCAGAAAGATGACTTGATGCTGGCTACAAGTGCAATGAAAAAAAACTCGCCTTAGAGAATTGTGTGGTTGAGCAAACCTCCTTAAAAATTATTTTATGCTGATTTTCCCACAGCATGCTGAGACAAGTCATAAAGTCATGCATTGAAATTTTATGGCAAAAGATCATAAACTCCAATTACTGTAACTATGTTGTGAACAATCCTAATGCATTTGAATCTATCATGGGTAAAGAGGCACAGCGACCTGAAGCACAGGTTTGGTTTAAACATCACGCTACAATAGTTGACCAGTGTTTTAACATTTTCTGTAATTTGACACAGTTTTAATGACTTGTTGATAGCTTTGTCACACTACCATGTGCATGTAGACAATGTCATGTGACAACCTCTCCATTACATCATCATGTCTGCTGCTACCTTTGCTGACAGTTCTTTGTTCTGGGCTGAACATGTGGATGCCAGTGTGATACAGCACCCCCCCCCCCCATCATTGTTTGCATTCCCCACACCACAGACGTTACTCCAGTGGGTTCTTTCTGCTCTTATCTGTGCCAGAGAATAGATTTATCACTCTCAGCACTGCATTGGCTACAAATATTGCAGTATCACTCTCAGCTTTATCACTCTTAAGACATAGCAACTTGTACACTGCTTACACTAGAAGAATTAGTCAGGTAACTCTTTCACAGCTGGAAAACCTGCACAGAACATGATACAGGTGAACTCACACAATCACAACCACACCCCCCCTCCCTCTATCTCTGTCTCTCTCTCTCTCTCTCTCTCACACACACACACACACACACACAGAGCACTAACATGTATTAATGTATTGGTTAAACATTTTCACTATTACATCAATATTCACCTGGATCGCACAGTTTATTGTACCTCACATCAAACTTTAACTGTGGTAATTGCAGATTCTGTAGTTATCTATGTCTCCACATAAAAATGGTTTTATTTACTTTAGAAGGGAACTTTAACATTTAAACACATCGTAAATGGGCTAGGTGGTTTTCAATCAAATTGTAATTGGGATTTCATATTATTACTTAGAATCAAGTTTTACATGCGAGTACAGGAGGACTGGACACTTAGGGTGTACAGGAAACGCGGAAAAACAGGCTTGCTTCCTGCGCACCAGCATTTGTTTTATACATTAGCAATGTTGTTCTTGGCGTGAGCATTGGACCTTGTTTTCTTGGGGCCTTTTTGACAAATCAGTCCAGAAATCTGGGGTATTACAGCGGGGACGGCCTCAGTTAATATTCATGTAACCACAGTCTATCATGTGACCTCGGGTTCAGTGACAGACATTTTCAGCTTCGCATCTGACAAAAGGCTAAGATAATTTTTTTAGACTTTGTCACTGTAAGGTTTTGATTAGAGTTTCCTGTGAATTCTAATTTGTCTGATTTGACTTCCAAAAAGAGATGAAAAATGTTTATTTCAGTCAAAATGGATGAGAAATGTATAGTAATTTGTGACTGGATCCAAATTTATGTCAAGTGGAATAAAGAAGCATTTCAATAAGGCTACCAAAAACCACAAGGAGCTGACCTTGACAAATACACATGAAAGTGTGATAAATGTGGGAATGATCACTAAACCAGTGGTAGAACTGCACAATTACTGCACGCTGGGTCCGGAGCCTCGTGAATTCAGTGACTGCATGGCTCTTGTGTGGAATCTTTCAAGTTGGGCCAGACCAAACTTCAGCTGTGTGACCAGCAGTTTACTGTTAACTAAGAGCATTTTGTAAACTGTGAAAAAGAACTATGAACAAGACCTGCTCTATATAGTCTCACCCACCCCAACCCCCAACCTCAGCCTGAACCCCCTTGTAATTATGGCCGTTGCTACATTGGGTGAATGAGATCCTGGTTGTTTTGTGCCCCTGGGCTGTGTCCTACCCCCCGCCCTTTCACCGCCCATCACACTGCAGCCGTGTCTGTGGGGTAGGGAGGCCTCTTCTCCATGGCTCCTGCCCGCTGCCTGATTAAGATTACAAAAGTACTAAAATGTCATCGTCTCAGTCTGAACATGCACGACTTGCAATTATGCTGCTTTATTCACTCTATGAGGGCAAACGAGGACCCTTTCAGCCTAATTGTAGCAAAATGACCAAACGCTCTTCATCTTTTGAGCGAGGGATGCTTGAAGAGCTGTGTGGAATAGCGTGTGTCTTTGTACAGTTTTGTCTTACGGAAACAGTTAACTCACGGCTACAGGAACTCAATTTAAATTTTCAAAGCACACTCTTCCTACACAGAAATACCGGATAAGATGGTTGCACGATAAGTTCTTTAACCTCAATTGATACGTTTTGAAGGCCCTTTTAACAGTGTTAAAAAGTGTTTCTATTCATGAGCTGCCAGTTCTCAGATTAGAAAAAAAGAAAAAAGACTAAAAAATTACTGTAATCCTATATCTTCTTCGTATTATTTTCTATTGCTTCATTATCATCAGAAAACTCAACCTTGGCTCTGATCTGACAGCCGTGTCTGGTAACTTTCTGAAATCCCTGAACCTCATGCCCTTGCAGTCACTCTTGGTTCTGACAATGCCTACCAACACCAGGCATTGTGTTACGGTGTCATCTTATACCTGCAGATCAACGTTGACATGTGAATCAGTTGGCCATCTACAGAACCCAGGTTAGTGTTACTGCTGAAGTAGACTGCCAGATACATCCCACTTCTCCCTTACAGGAGAGGAAGTCCATTCTGTGTTACTAACGAACTGTGATTAGTGTTTACCTTTAATGGTGTGGTAATCTTCATTTCCGTGACCCCTACAGTCTAAATTGGGGTTCTAAATTCTAAAACAGGGCTGAAATAAAAGCAAAAAGCTCTGGTTTCCCTGAAAACCATTATAAGGTAATTACAGAATATATTTTAATTGCTCCTTAAAGAAGTGATGGAGTAATTTAATAAGTAAAAGTGCTAAATAAAAGAGCAGCATTAACATAAAAGGCTATATGACTGTGCTCATTCATATAGAGCTCTTAAGCTTACTTTGACAAATAGCTTAAAAATAAGAGCTTAAAATATAAAAGTTTATGGCCATCCTGGATGACCTTCAAGCCTCAGAGTACAAATTTTCTTTTAAGCTCATATGTCTTTGAGTGAGCAAAATTTATTGACCGGTTTGTGGCAGAGTAATACCCAGCATTGGTAAAAACATGAAAGATGGAAAAATAGCACTTCTAAGCAGACATTTAACCTGCAGACAGTAAAATATTTCTAAAACTCAAGGAATCACATAGTGGGGAATATTTTTGTGATTTTTCTTTTTGAACTATTGAATGAACTGTGAAGGTCCGCCCTGTAATAAATCACATGACAAGTTACGCACTGCAGGTACCTCGTTCTTGACAGGCCAGTTGGCAGCAAAAACCTTGAAGGTATCTCACCTTCTCTGTTACTGAGCAAGTTGTAGCCATTGTGAAGAATGAGCTCATGTCTGCTTTCAAAAATGTTTATTGGAAAGAAGGACGTCTGGATAAACATGAAAACAACCTTGATCTCAATAACACATCAATTTCTGAAGTGTAGAACACTCCCTGCATGCCTGACACTTGGTGGAAGGTAAGGTTCATAGACCGTACAGGGGTGAGCCCGGCTAAGTTTGAATCTGATAATAATGAGTTGTGTTCAGCTCCCAGTGAGGACCCTAAGATCCAGGGCAACTCACAGTTGATTTGTATTTGTTTATTTATTAAAAAAGGTCAGAGGGCTAACCAGTAATTTCCAGAGCCTTCTTGACTGTCAGACACTGCTCCATCTCTGGGCCCCCTCCCAAGCAGAGCCACAGACTCGCAGGCTGGGGGCCAAGTTCCCAGGGCAGAGTTGTGGTCTTGCGTAATTCCGGATGGCCATCTGGTCAGTGGCTTAGGAAGGAGTCCAGTTCTCTGTAGCTTCTTTGCTTAACCTCTCATCCATCAGCTGCTGCCACTTGGCCCCCTGCCCCCCCCCCCCACAAAACAGACAGCCATCAGACACCTTCTCTACTCATGACCGTTGTCAAGCCTGGTTACGGCACCTGCCTCAGGCCTTCATGAACACAGATGCTAATGGCCACAGGGAGAAGGAACCTCATCTCTCCAGCATCCATGAAGTCATGGCAATAAAACTGTATAGCAGCGGGAGAGTTTCAGCACGAGGTGTGGAACACTGGTGAGCAGTGTGTTTACAGTGAAACGAGAGGCAGCGGGTCCCGGAGCTGGTCGCGCTCTGCAGGAGAGGGAAAGTGATACGAAAATAAAGCCCAGGCAGAAGTTCATGTGAACAGCGTCATATTTTGGAGGGCCTTCACAGACACTCGTGGAGACGAGAGGGGTTTCCTTGTAAGGGCAGAGAGCCTACAGGAGACTGTTCTTAGCAGTCTCACAGTTCACTCACTGCTGAGTAGTATGAGAGCCAGCTGCATATTACAGGTTCAACAGGTGCGTTCAACTTAAATCTATTAAACAAGGAAGGTTTGCTGTCTGGTAATGTTCTCTTTTTTTCCAATTCAACCAGTAGGGGGAATCCTGTTTAGTTGCACTGTTACTGTAGCATTCATAATTATAATTTACTTACACTTCATGTTGTTTTTAATCTCTGAGGAGTGTAGCAGAAACAGCCTAACAATAAAAGTACAGGTTTGAAGGTTTCTTTTTATGTGGATGATAACATCAGGTCAGCAAGTGTGAGAACTGATGTTATGTGTGATTTAGCACATAAATGTGAACTTTCAAGGTTTGTGGCAAAGCAAAATCAGCATGTATAAGTATAGAAACACCCTTTCAATGCAAAGGCTGTCATGAAGTGTCATCAGAGTGGTACCTTCAGGTGCAATGACAAGAGTTTCCAAAAGATATTGCTTAGGGTGGAGGGCTGAATAGCTAAAACTGGGTTTATGAGGAGATGCATGGTGAGACCAGAAGCCAGTTGAGGACGGTAGCCGGGAATTAATGTGAACCTACAGGTCAGTTTTCTGTCCAAGACAAGTAAGAACAACCACCATGGGCTGCATTCAGCTGCTGTGATAAATATTAAGCTTAGCTTACCCGGTTTCATAATCACAGAGTTATGTAACTTAACCTTGCCCATCTTGGACATTTTGCACTGTGTAATGTGTGTACATGTTCAAACCGTGCTTTAAATAATTACTAAGAAACCTTAGCAAAAAGTAAAGCACATCTCAAGACAGGCAACAGCCATCACATAGCAACATAGTTGTTGCTCCGTCACAGTTTAGGATGGTTCCTGGGTGCACACCTATTTGAGTTATGTTTAAAACTGTGCTTTCTTCACCTGCTCTCTGTGTATAGAGAGAAAGACCATGACTGAATATAAGACTTAATGGAAGCATGGCTTTAAGATTAATGCAGAAATATAAAAATGGGTAACAAAACAGTGTATTACACCCAACATGTAATAACAATGCTTTGAGGCACCTTGTTGTAAAAGGTGCCATATAAAAATATATTGTATTGAACTGAACTGAATATGTTTTTTAATTCTAAAGCTTTTCTGCTGTTAGTGATAAATATGTCAAATAGTGTCCGTATTATTTGTTTTATGCAACACTGTCCTTACGCTGCTTTGTGAAATTATAAGTATCTCTCTCAGTCCCAGCACATACATCGTTGTTGTTTTGAACAAGCACGTTCCTTTCAGCAGTGCGATTAACAGTGATTAAGGTGAAAAGCATCTCCTTGGCTCTACGTTGCAAACCACACTCACCCACACAGCGCATTGACTGAAAGCCCCAACGCAACAGGTTCAAATAGCAGCTCATAAGTGGCGGTGCGTGGCAGAGTGAGGGCAGACAGGTGCACTGAAGACCACAGGCATTTCTATTAATATCACGCAGACGGTTTGTCACTGGTTTCCCTCCTGCGGTTATTCAAAACTATGCAGTAGACATTTGGATCATTGTTCATGTTGTGGCAGCCAGGGAATGTACCTTTATGCTCTGAGGTAAGACCTTTGTGTTAGCTCTGTTTCCCAAGCAGCTATGTTGTTAATACTTAACTTAGGCATGCTCTCGCTCAAAAATATCCAGCATGCATACCTTCCTGAGGGCCAAAGGTTGATAAATGACATACACAAAATTCATTTATTGCCTGTGCCTGACTGTGTCTGTTCAGTATCTACGCACAAGTTTTCCCACACTTTAAAAGCTAAGGCAAGCCTATGTGTGATGTCAGCTGTTTATGTTTACTTTGGGTATTAGTATTAATGGTAGTATTAATTAATACCTAAATTACATTTAATCTTTTTCTGAACAGTTAGTTTAAAAGCTTGAGGTACCTTCCTTTTCTATATGGTTTTCAAAGCATGGTTTAACTTCTACTGTATAATCAGAGCAAAGCTATTTCATCTCCACCATTTACATTGTCTGAGCCACAAATGTCAACCTGGGAGAAAGAGAGGGAGAGAAAAAAAGAGCGAGACACAGACAGAGAGAAAGAGGGAACCAGAGAGAGTGAGAGAGAGAGAGAGAGAGAGAGAGAGAGAGAGAGAGGACAATGAAAGGTTTACCTTCCATCTCAACAACACTCCATCCTGCTGCAGGGGAGCTGATGGACCTTCTGGACGGATCCAGGCTCCAGGGAGTCAACGCCGCAGACCCAGCCGACACACTAATTGCAGGTTCTGTCCATGCCGTTAAACGCAAAGCATATGGAATATGCAGCACGGGGCTATATGTATACAACAGTGCCCCTTTTCTATTCCAGGAGGCTGTCTCAGTCAAAACAAAACAAAAGTATGTGGCGAGCCATATGTTCAATCTGGGCGTTGGGTTTGTCTGACCACATGGAACCTGAGACTTAGCTAAAGCATGCATTAAAAGTCAATAGATGGTATATTAAAGTGTACATGGAATGCAAGTGTGTTTGTTTTATATAAAGCTTGTAGGTGGGAACTAAAACAAGGCAGAGATTTATGAATCTAAAGCAAGCCGCATATAAACGTATGTGCAATACATTTTTCTATCTTATACAATTTTAATAAAATTTAGGGACAAGAACAAATCTTGAATCTTACTCATAGTGGTTAAAGAGATTAATGGCTGTAAATTTCCAAGGACAAAGAGATTAAAAAAAGGCAGTACAAAAATTTAATTGGTGTAAAAATATAATGAAGTGTTGGAGTGCAACTCTGAGTCAGTTTCATTTCCCAGGCTTCCACCAAAGCCACAGGAATGGGTTAAAGGTGTAAATGATGAGCAAAACAAAACAAAACACTAGCACAGCTCTGCTCACGCTTAGAGAGGGTAAATATTATTCTCCATGGCCCGGGGCACTCTTGTATACTTTGTTGCAAATGTCATTCGTATCACTTAACGTGCCATCGCTACGAGCATGGGCTCCTAAATAAAGACTGCGGGTGCCATTAGGGAGGCCCTGGTATGTTGTTGCCTAGGCACCACCTTACCTGCAGTAACTGGGTGAACACGGAAACAACGGAGCGTTGGCGCATCAGCTGTTGAGCACAGCCATCATCGTGAAAGGGGCCTGATCAACATCAATGCCCCCCAGGGCAGCGTGACTATGATGGCAGTTAACAAGGGAGCAGATGAGACGGAGCTCCGGGTGTTTTGTAAATGCATCGCTGGTGGCTCAATGGCTCTGCCATGTGGTGAGGCATGCTGCTCCGCCCGTGTGCCGTCCCGGTTCTCCTTTCCGGTACCACTTTAGGTTTTATGTCCATGCCTGTTTTAGCAATCAGGTCTTAGGCTGGACGGGCTGTTTTACAGCTCTGTGAGTGTGTCTGCCCTCACAGCCTTCTCTGTGCAGTTCTCTCCAGTCGGTCTGCTCAACAAATATTTGCAAAAACATTAAAAAAGTGTGACATTTAAAAATTTAAAAAAGTTTTCTGTTTAAGGAAACTGTAGTAATTTCATTATATCAGTTAATTATGTCAGGTTTACCAGTTGCATATCTTGTGCAGCTACATTAAGAATTGCACTTATAAATGGATAGTAAAATGAAGCATCAAACTGGAAGAGGTGTGGGCCATTTGGACCAACAGGCTTTCATTCCTGTGTTGTCTCGCATAACGCCATACTGTTGATGGATATTTTTTTAATTTTCACTTAAACACATTATTTCAAAGCTGCCTTTCAGCTGGGCACAGTGCTGTAACAGTCATATCCGTCCCTTAGAGCCCTGTGAGGACATCATAACCCATCGCTGTCATATGATTTGGCTGCTGCCTTTTATGAATTTCTGACTGATGTGAAAACATAAAAGGTGCCAACGGCAGGTGTTGTTTAACAAGAGCAATTTTCTCTGTGGCCTGAAGCTATACTTGTGCATCAATGTTTAAAGAGTACCCCACACTGGTCCTTCTTGAACAACTTGTGTTTTTCTTAATAATGTGGCTGAATGGGTAGAACATCAGGCTGGGATACAGAAGTTTCCCAGTTTGAGTCCCAGCCCAGCCACCCGGTGTGTGTCCTTGAGCAAGACACCCAGTGCTAGCTCAGTGTAACCTGTATGTGAAATGTAAGTTGCTTTGGATAAAAAGCATCTGCCAACATTTAAAGTAAATCTTATTAGACAGTACATTTGTAATTGGTTCAATCAATAATCAATTACTCAAGTTATTGACACCTCTAAAACTATAGTGTAAGATGAATAGATTGTGGGTCAGACTCTGGGTCATTATGGCTTACTCAAGTTATGGCAGTCAAAGACAATTTTGAGTCACTAATTCACCTGAAATGGATGGCTTTGGAAATCTGAGATCAAAAACCCATAAAATACAGGAGAACATACTATATCTCTACAGGCAGAATTGGAAATAAATCTGAGGTGATGCCATCCACTAAATAAAAATGATGACTTTCTCTACTTTGTAGTCAAAATCTTCACTGGCCTTTCTGGCCAAAATAATTGCATATCTGGGTATAGCTTCTAAAGAGATTAGTGTACCAAAAATGGCTCAGGAATAATTTGAAGTTGATATCTCCAAAAGGTGGAATTGGTTTTAAATTGTTCCCAAACTGACGCCAGGACCAAAGTGTTTTTAAAGCCAGGCAGAACAGAAAGCAACACCGCACAGAAGACCCAGTGCTCCACGCTTTCCATTTAACCTGGAACAAAAGTGAGGAAGGATTTTTCATTCTGAATTTGAACTTTTCTCCTGATACCTGTAGGGCCTCATTGTTCTGTTTTCTTCCTGACAAACTCCCTGACTTCCAGTGACTCAAAAAAGCTGCTGATTATTTATTTATTTATGTTCGTTTGGGGTGCAGCCACTGACTGTTCTCCAGTACAGCTGCCTCACCTCGATGCTTGCTGTTCTGTTTTTACCCTTCAGTAGGGTCACTGCTAGAGATTTTGGGTCCCATGAAAGATTATATATGTTATGCTGTGTTGTGTTGTGTTGTTGTGCTGTTATAATTTTGAGGGCCCCTGTGAGTCATGGGCCCTTGCTATTTTCCTAGGTTTCCAATTTTCCTAGGCAATGAATCTTCGAGCACAATGCAGGCCTTGCTGAAATCCTATGCGCTATATGGACTCAAAATATTTATGTATCTGGAATTTATTTATGTATCGCTGTAAAACCACTTAAAGCAGTGAACCCATTGCAGGCTTTTTACCCATTATTATGAACAAATGTAAAGAATCCTAAACCAATGCAAAATAAAACTTAACTGTAAGGCCTTTAACAGTGTATTTAGTGTTAACTTTGATCTAAATCACCCCCAATTCAAATCATGAATTTGCACTTTATATATTCCACTGAAATAAACATCAGCTGATCAATTTACTTAGTAAAAACATATATTTCCATGCATTTTTATCAATGTAACTGCAACTTAAGGGTTAAAAAACGTGACATGTGAGTGTCAGTTTCAGTTTTTTTTCCCTTTCACTGCCTCTTAGGGCAAGAGTAAACGGAAAGGAATGAGTCATCGATACACACGCGAGTGCATGCCCATACATGACACACACACACTCGAGCCACATAATCCTCATCTAAATATGCTCAGGTGCGTCGCCTGTCTCTAATCGCTGACATGCACGTTCACACAAAGAGCTTGTGATTACCTTTGGCATGCTGCGCTTCAGTGACACGGTTCTCTCTAGTACCCACCCAGATTCCACAAGGGCTCAGTGTGGTATAGCTCAGCAGGATAGTTTTGTGTTTAAAGGCCAAATCTATCTCATCAAGATTAAGTAACATGATTACTACAGTAGGAATGCTTACTTTGTTTAATACTTGTTTGCAGAATGCAGAACAAATGTCTACCACACACCATAACACCAAAAAAATAAACATTTGGAAAAAGTATATTACATTATTTTTATTAGGCTATGTTTATTTCACATCAATGCATTTTGCTGTTAAAGGCCATAACGCTATATGAAAATGTTTTCATTGAAGATAAATTTTAATATACAGCTTTTCTACTGATACTAAACCACTGATTTTCACCATTTCTGCTATTAAAAGTTAGTGTTGACTGGAGAAATGAGGACTTAGATCCAAATTATTATTATGATCTTTAATACGGCGATATATATTTCAAATTTGTATGCATTTATTGCAATGCATTATTTGGATGAGAGTAATATGATTTTAATAGCCAGAAGAAAAAAGAATCCAACTCTTTTTCTCATCTATATAGTTTTCAATAGCTTTCTCTGTAAGGTTATCCATATGCCATCAAAACCTCACATTTCAAATTGGTCTGAGTCATTTACAGAACAACAATTTGTTAAGCAGCCAGTAAATTTGAGCCTGAGGACAGATATCCAAATCTGATATCCAAAATTGATCTAAATCATATTATGCAGAAACTATTACTTAGGTATGAGTGTGGATCATAAAATCGAACTGTTCTCAGAGCTCACAGTAAATAACAGCTTGACATTTGTCAGCAGGTTGTTCACTGGTATGTTATTCCAGTTTACCTGGCTATCTCCGCTTACCTTAGTAACCTTAGCCTGTAGTGTAGGTAAAAAAAAAACCTCTAACCAGATTATTTATATTTGGGTAACTTATTTTAAATGATCAAACTCAAACTTCTGTTGAAAATCAGAAACTGTGTTTAAAGCAGGCTCAAAAAATAACAACGGACATTTTTTATTGGTAAGAACATGTAATGTTTAAAAAAAACCTCTTTGGTTTGGACACCAGGACAAAGATGTCCAAAGCACTGAATTTAATGTGCTTTGTGTTTTTTTACTTGGGCTCCTGTTTTTTCAATTGTGGGACCTGCTGTCATTTTAAAGGAAACATTCAACATAAAAAACATTCAAAATGGGTATTCTAAGCTCTCCAGACTTCTTTTATAACTTGGGTGATTTGTGGCATCGCCATAAGCCAATCGCTATCACCGTCCTGTACAAAAACGCACGTAATTCCTCCAATCTTCCAAGTCCCCGGTTGTTCCTGGCAGAGATTCGGAACCTTAAAAACCCATTCTCTGGGGAAATGTTTACTTTGAAACAAATCTATTTTCAAGTTAAGTGGGGATGTGTAATTCGGCAGATTTACCTTCCATTACTACTAGCTATTTATTTAATTGTTTTTAACCAAAGCTAGTTTTCGTGGCCTTCGGGCTGACGCCATGAGTAAGATGAAGAGGTGTGGAGCTCACTGCTTCGTTAGGGTGCAGCCGGAGGCCAAAGGCAGGACAGGGAGGCAGAGCAGTGTCCCAGCGCAGGACGACTCAGGGCTGCCAACGATGACAGCTCCACACAACCCTCACAGATGCTACATCCATTTCCCCAGGAGCTGTACATTTATATGCGGAAAAAAAAACTGCATCCAAGTGGAAATAAAAAAGAATAGGCTTGAATTTGACAGGGGAGCGATTCAAGAGTGGGGCCTGGAAACCGAGTTTTCCTGTGACAGTTACAGGTTGCGGGATGGGCAGTGGGAACAGAGGGAGCAGCTCTGAGGCTCACCTTTAACTCACAACCTGTACCAAGAAAACACATGTCAGGCAACACAAATGCACTGCGCCCTTTCCTCATGGTGCTAGTTAGTGAACGCTGATTGGTCAGCTTTCAAACTAATTAAAAAGGAAATAAATTTTGAATAATGGTAATAAAAAGAGTAAGTAAAATAGTGATTCCCAGACTGGGATTATTTCAAATACTGTATGCTGTTAAATAAAAAAAAATTAAATCCAGAGAATTTCAAATTAAGTTTCAGAGAATTACAAACAGAGAAAAGAACATCTTAAACTCACTGGTTCATTGTTTCTACTTAAGTACAGAATGTCTTTGCGAGTTTAGGTAAATTTTTTAAAGTACATCTTTAAAAAAGCGTTAACATGATCCAAGCTTAAATAAATTGAACAAATATGTGCAATTTCTTTACTTACTAACATATTCTGCAATGCCTCTCAGGCAGACAGGTTAAGATAGAGTATTATTTTATGTCATTGTTGGCCTGGAGGGACATTTTCTTTTTCTTTTCTTTTTTTAAATTTTGTTTTTCTTCTACTGAAGCACAGAGGGTTTTGGTGGTCACTAGATATTTTCTGAGGAATAGTCTTTCTAAGACATCAATTTCTCCTGTAATACATGAATACTGGATTCTTTAAACCAACATTTTTTAAAATTGAATCTGTCCACATTTCAAAGGCAGCCACAACCTGTTTGCGTAGTGTAATTTTCTTTCTGAAGAATTCTCATAAAATATTTTTTAGCGGCAGAAACAAAATTTAATGTGACATGAAAGACATTCGACAAAAAAAAAATAATAATAATAAAATAATAATAATAAGTTTACTTATGATATTTATCTCTCTTCAGGGCCTTGACACAGTGAGCCCTACCCCCCAAAAAAAATAATAATAAGGATAGTTTTTCTTTGGATACTTTGATACAGGTTGGGGGTGGGTGAGGGGGTTATAGATTCCTAGTTATCCCTGCAGTATGAAATAGTGCATGCAGGGAAAAATATTGAGTACAGTAAATACAATACCCCTTGGATGGCCTTGATGCTAAGCAATGCTGCATATTGCACTGCCACAGGACCACACATGAGCACGGAACTAATCCCACTGACCGCTGCTCTGCTTCCAGTGTTCATCTCATCTCATAGTTGGCTAGCTGGCTCTTCATGCCTTCACTGTATGTCTCTTTGATCCATGAGCTTTGGAGTAAAGGAAGGAGATCTGTTTTCCAGTCCGTTACAGAAATGGGCACAGATGAGACATGTGCATTATGGTTTGGACATAATGGTGGTATAACCCAATACAGTTGCTTTTCATAAAAGGGCAATCTCTGAGCCTTTTTAAAAATAATTTAATGGTCACAAATTGAATCTGAGAGAAGAAAAATTTCAGTGTAAAAAAGGATGTTTCATTTAGCATCCAATAACAAACGCTGTAGCATACAACAATATAGATATTGAAATTTTAACTAATTTTAATAACATTTAATTAAATCCTCTCCTTAAGAGTTAATTCAATGCTATTGTATTGTAAGTAGAATGGCACTAAAATAACGGTATTGTTTTTATGAAAATAATATTTTAAGTACTTTGTGTAAAACCAAAAAAGCATCTAAGCATATTTATGTTAAGGTTTGTTCTCACGTAAATGTCATTGATATTAAACATATTTTTGCTTGTATGTCAGACACCAATATTTCTGTTAGAAAACAGACCAGCCCGAAAACTGAAGCAGACACATCTTTGTTGACTGTTCTTTTCTGAAAGATTTATGGCACATTTTCACTTTTGATGACATCTTGGAAAAGAATTATGGGGGAAATAAAAATTTTGGTAAGTTTACGTAGTCCCCTATGACAGAGAAAGATCAAGATTAAAGCAAAGTTTGGATGTTCATGCTAGTTGATATGGAAACAGAGTGTTGTTTACGATACCATGGGGTGGGGGGGATTCCATAGACACTGTCAGCATGTTCTCAAAGGCAAATGTTTGTTCACATCCAATTAAAGAGCTCATCCTGACCCATACGTGCTAACCTGTGCGACAGTCCATACGTTAAAGACATTAAAATAAAGTATATTTCACAATCACTTTTTGATGTATTACAGGTTTACTCTGTACAGGACAACCATCCTGTTTTTAACCTGGATCCGTGAATCAAAGACACCCTGTTATAACACAGTCATATATCTCTCACCTCTGCCAAAACTTTAGACATGCTTTTGGAATCACTAAAGGCTTTATTGGAATCATGTGTGCAATTTTTATTACAGATGATGATGCCTGCATTTCCACAATAAACACATTCATTATGCTTCCGACAGCAGACTCCTAATTATATTCAGAGCTGAAAGGTGTAGCTTGACGAGTGTGTTGGGAAGGGTTTTCTTTCCACGGACAACGTATGTAGATGAATCACAAAAACTTTTTTATTTATTGATTTTGCAGTATTTACTTTGTTAAAATCATCTGTGTACGCTCTTTCTAATTTAATGAAACAATTTTTTTTTTTTTTGGACATTTCAGGACTATGTAATTAGTGAAATTCCAGTTATGTAAAGCTGAACTTTCTTTTCGTAAGCCCTTCTTCTTTTTACAACCCTAGTTCTGCTAAATGTATGTTTGTGGGACTAACGTACACTTAATACAATTATAAAACGAGTGAATACCTTGTAACTTTATTTTAATTTTTTGATTGCATATATTTGTGTTTCACTTACATTTAACACCAATCACACAATTACTGTTAATATCGAAATAAATAAATGACTTGAGTCCTGAACAAATTTTGAAACCTTTACTGCAATACACTAATACTATGCTATACCATACTATAGTGCAGTATTACCTCCATGATCTTAACAATGGTGGAACAATGGTTCACACTGCTGTTGGATCTTATTGTGAACCAAGAACATTTGAGTATCATGAAATATAACCATAACACCAATGAGAAATACCAGTGTGTGTGTGTGTGTGTGTGTGTGTGTGTGTGTGTGTGTATGTGTGTGTGTGTGTGTGTGTGTGTAGGGGAGGGTCACATTTGGGTGTCCACATAGGGAAGAGAGATATGGAGAAGCAGTGGAAAGCAGCCAGTGAATAGAGAGCAGGTGAAAATCAATCTTGAAGCTTCTGGCGGTAACGTAAGACAGGGGGGATGGACAGTGCAAGGTCACCATGTCGCATTCAACACCAGGGTTTGTGTAGCGATCCAGCATCCTGCCTGCAGCTGCACTCGCCTTAGGGAAGTATTATTGTTATTATTGTTATTACTACTGTAATAGTTAATGTTATTAAGTTCAAAGCTAGCATTGCAGATGAGGCTCAGAGCTCAAATCTGTGACCGTGGATCCTTACTTTTCTGCAGCCACTCTGCCAAAAGGAACAGTGATGTGCACATGTAACCCCAGGATTTACAAGGCCACTGGCGGTAATGAACCACCACTGCATTGCAGTAAAAATCTTAAAAATCGCAGAAACACCATCAGCTCATGTCATGCCTGTAAGAGATCCATTGCAGCTACATCATTTGATGCAGCATCGTTTCAGAGGTAAATTTTCAAAGTGCTTAATATGCTGACAGTGTCGAATCTGATGAGCAACAGTCAATGATCTTTTTCCTCTACAGCAATACACTTTCAATATGTGCATTTGAAAGTAAATTAATGTGTTTAAATTTAGCATTTTATGTTTTTCATATTAGAATTTTTCGCTTCATAAAAACTGTACAGTATTGCACTGACCAAACACCCAGAGGGTCCATTTTTTACTATAAACTCCAGCAAGGCCAAACCATGATACTCATATCACATCGTGATTTGTTCTAATCCAGCAACATGTCCCTATTTTATGCAATGCATACCAGCTGTACTGCTGTGTGTGGTTTTCTACAGGCCGTCTTTTTTTGCTCACTCTGCTGCCCAAACAGCTCCGCATACCTCCGGTGCGGGAGCTGTCACTCAGGGCCCTGCTGTTACACCTAATTTCACTGGATACCCACAGGCGCGCAGGGCACGGACTCAAGAATGCCGCAAAGCATCCCCACACACACACACACACACACCATCGACATTTCACATATTCCCCAAGAAGTCCCTCGTGCCCAGTTTATCCCTGTGCGCACCCCCAGCATGGTTTGATTCAAGGGCCATGAGCCACAGATAGACATTAAGCAAATTTACGTATCATATACAATCATTTCATCCATTACATTTGTGACTTCCCATATTCAAGAACACTGAGCTGCCGCATAGATTTAAAAAGGCAGGAAACTTTAATACAGAGATTATATTGAGCTGGGGTGATAAATGTGCCCCCCCCCCCCCCAGCACAAAAGTTCCTCTAGTGCAGGCTTGATCTTCTGGAAGGACAGAATGGTGTTAAGGTCATGATGATAGGACATGGGCTTCAAAAAGCCCCTCGATTAGAAGATAAAGGGATTTAAATGTGATTATATTCTGCCTTGATCCCTGTCTCCTGCTAGTGGAAATGCCTGGGAATAATTTGGTGCCCATTATTGTGATAAATTTAGAATTGTGTTTGCAGACAACAGTTTACGCATACCTTGTCTTTGTGTGGAAGAAACTTTTTTGATATCTATCTTGTGAAACAACACCATTCAAATTCAGTCGCATGACACAATTTTAAAAAGTGAATGTGACTTTGTTGTGCCAATTAATATTCCATTACAATGACATGTATGTATCTCTGTCATTGTGCTTTTCTCAAGAGTAAAGGTTGAATATGATGGCTTTGGTGCTCTTTTAACCTGGACTGTGTTCATAGTCAAGCACAGCCACTCCACTTCTGATGAGTTCTGATGGCAAAGGTGGGAGGGCGCTGGTGGTGACAGTGTAGAAAGTAAGACTGTAAGTTCCAGCTAATTCTGTACTGGCTTCCCAGACATTTACATCCTGATCACTTTATGTGCAGCCAAGACATGAGAGTGAGTCTGTGGGATGGCATGGAATTGTTTACGCACATGTTGGCAAATTGCTCCATTAAGACATAAAAGGCAGGCAAACCAAACCGTTACCCATGACTCCTCAGTGCCCTGTAAACGTTTACCAATCTGAGTGATTTATTTCTCCATTCAAACTCACCAACAAAAACATGTCCCATTTGGTAGTTACACAAGGGCTCACTTCTCAGTGCTGCTTAAATAAGTAAATAAATTAAAAGTTTTATTAATTCCATTCATCCATTTTCCATACTGCTTATCCGACACAGTGTTGCAGGGGACCCCAGGGCCTATTCCAGGAATCTTGGAGCACAATGTATAGGAAGCCAACCCATCACAGGGCACAATCTCACTTTCACACACACACACACACTCTCATACATTCATTCACACACTATGGGCAATTAAAAAAAAAAAACTTTCATATTTCATGCATCATAGGAATTATAGAAAACTTGGTAAGTCAGAGGACTGCAGAGATAAATGTGCTAGCTTTGTGAGTGAGAGAGATTTAAATGTCACCAGAAAATGTCTTGCCTATAACATCTATTTCACAGCTGAAAGGAGTGCCAGCTGATTACATGTTGGAGCCCTCGTTAACAACATGTTCTCCAAGGACAACATTTTGTGCTTTAGCAGTTTGTATGTTTGTTATTTTTTCCATCTTGACACTTTTAAAGACTTATCCTGATTTGTGGAAAGTCATGGTGACCTGATCTTGCTTCTGACCTCATAAATTCAGAATCCGCTTTGCACTTTTAACTTTTTTCCTAGTAACATTAAAATGCATTTAGCAAAAGCATTATTGCTAAAGCTCCACAGGAGATAGAAACTCTGTACACAGAATTTTTGAAACTGAAAACTGGGAATTTCATTACAAAATGCAATGCCTAGAAGACCAGTTTTGCAACGGAATAAGTAAATAGCTCATTGCCCTCTGTCTTATTTTTAGTTACTTTTCCTTACAAAGTTCATCTTTTTTTACAGTCTATTTTTTTTCTTTTTGTACACTAATACAGTAACAATCTGATTTGCAAGAAGTCATACTGGCCTACTTTTAATCTCAATAATCAATTACCTTTCAAAATTGCTCAAAGTTATTAGAAATTAAGAACATTCCAGATTGTTCAGTCTGGAACTGAAAACAAGCTGATCTGTTGCACAGAACTCCTGGCTTCCATGTTTTTTGTCAGTCAATCTACTTCCATGGTGACATTATATCACTGCATTTAGCTATGACAAACCGTGATGCTTTTTATATGGATGATTGGAAGATGCAGATAAGTCTAATAGATCAACATAAAATAGTACAAAGGGTTCAGGCTGTTCATATAAACTGTTAAGCATTTGATTCTTTGTTGCTAAGTTCCTGTCCTCAGATATGCCATAAATTAACATCCTTAAACAGACGGTCACATGTGCTGCCAGAAAGTCTCCAGAGCCCAGGAGGGAGTCATCTCACGGAGGTAATGACACTTCAATATGGGCCCCACATCTTCTCTGGAAAGTCCCGGTGACTTTGTGGAAAAAAGCTGGAATAGTGTCCCTGCTGTCTGATAAATACATCTCTTTCAGGTCCATTACATGTCAATCATTCTGAATCAGTGTCTCTAAATTACAGGGTCAGTGCTTTCATCACATTAAATTTAGATTGATTGGAACTTCTGACTTGACAGACAGATAGATACAAACAGGCAGATAAATAGAACTTGCCATGACTGCTCATCTTTTGTAGCTGTACTTGAATTGATTTAAGGCTTCATTGTTTGGGTAGAATTTAACAAGGTTTGGTCCCACTGAGCAAAAGATATTGTAGGACATCAGCGTCCCCCTCTTTATTTTTTAGGAAAAGATTACTTTCCTTTGCATAATTTTCAGACTTTTTAAAATCTTTGCAATGATACTGTACCACATTACATTGTCAGTCAATCAGTCATCTTCTATACCACTTCATCCTGTTAAGGGTTACAAGGAAGCCTGGAGCCCATCCCAGGACACATAGGGTGCAGGGCAGGGGACACCCAGGGCAGGGGACACCCAGGGCAGAGGACACCCAGGGCATGGGACATCCAGGGCAGGGCACCAACCCACTGCAGCACATCACATTGTTCCACTAATATTTCTATTTCTCTATACCTTCTAAAGGTTTTGTCTTAAATATTAGCATACTGCTAGTATTATCATTTATAACAATGAATATTAATTAATCTGTAATGTTTGGTTTTATTAAATTAAACATATAATTAACTATATTAAATATAAAACTTTGTATGTTTGATGCCATTCCCACATTTTGACACCAATCTTTTAAACAAAGAAAGTTTGTTTCGGGTTGCAATCGCACATATAACTTAACTTCTATAAGAAGGAGGAAATAAATTACAAGCTTTCTTAAAGGTAGCATTAGATGAGTTAGTTACATAACTAACATAAAATGCAAACAAAATATTATTCTGTGTTCACGAAGGAGAGTAAATAGGGTTCAGCAGAACAAAAACAAGGTTAAAAAGTTTGTGAAACAGCCATTAAAAACAGTTTATATTGCTCTGCTCCATTACAAATCTTGAAAAAAACATACCTGAAATTAGACAAATTTGAAACTGGATTAGAGTAAACACTCATAACTTTTAAATTTTTCTAACATAAAATAATCACGGATCTGAACATGCTTCATAAGACTAGTCTCCATATCTTCAACTCAATCCTGTTTGTTTTCATGTTTTAATTCTAATAATAATAATGTTCAATTTATAGGTGGTAGCTCATTCTAGTTTTGGAGTCTGAAGTTCCCAGTGATTTAAAACCAGCATTATGATCAAAATCAGAACTTTTAATTGTGCTCCCTAATCAAGACCTCACTTAATTGGGTCAAAAATAGATTTTCAACCATTTAAAACGCACAGAAATCATTTACCTTGTAGTTTAGTACTGCAATAACAGGAAATCTGCACAAAATGCTGAACAGCCCTCTGATAAAATCAATGGTTGTGGGAAAGGTTTAAAAAAGGCAAGGGCAAAATATAATGTTCAGTGGAACATGTGCCCATGTTTTAACAAGCTGTGCTAAAGATACCCTGAGCTGTAAAGAAAACCACAGCAGTTCAGGATCCTGTAGCAAAGAACTCACTTTTCTTGTTCAGTGTCATGTCATCCCAGTGGTAGACAAACAGCTATGAACACTTAGATGGACGACAGCCAACACACTGGTGGAGGGAGTGAAAAAATCCAGCTCAAAGTGGTGTTCTTTTATTGCACTGACATGCTCACTATGTCAGGGTCACAGCAAACCTGAAGTGCATCCCAGGGAGCAAGGTACAAGGCTGGGTGCTTTATACATCATTTTGCTTTATACATATAGATCATTCTGCAGAGTGACCTAAGACTGTTGCAAAGTTTTGTAGCTGTATGAACAACACAGACACGCACACATGTGCACACACACACGCACTGAGTAAACTAAGAGAGGTGAGATCACAAACTGTCTATAAAAAGTGCAGCTTTCAGTTATAGCATTACATTTATTCACTTTGCAGATGCTTTTATGCAAAGTGACTTACAATGTTTCATATACATGCTACAATGAGAAAGCACTGTGAGCCTTACTCAAGGACACACTTGGTGGCTGGACTGGGATTCAAACCAGCAGACTTCTGCATTCCAGTCTGAACCAGCATTATTGGTGCAAGGGGCCATTCCAGTGATATGTTAGCCTTGAAAGTGCTTGCAACTGTCATTTCAACAATTAATTATAAAACTGCTTTGAAATGTGTTTAACCTTTTGTTTAAAATGATCAATTTTACTTGTAATCCTGAACAAAAAATAAATAAATAAATAAAACAAAAAGCAACTTTCTTCTAAACAATAAAACAGCAAATACACAGGCATTTTGGTTCTACTTTTTTGCTGGTATATATATATATATATATATATATATACACCATACATGTATATACACACACCACTTTTAATGAAACCACTAGCTTTCAGCAGGCAGTACTGTGTTATTATTTTAGAACCCATCAGCCGCATGGAGCTGGAGCAGAACCCCGCTATGTAATCGCAGAGACCAGACATGCGTGCAATCATGCCACAGCCCGGCTGTGCCGCTGCATCCCATCCTGGTGCAGACGGCCAGCGAGTGAGCCAGCACCGCTCCGACGGGGGTGATGCTGAACAGCATAGGGCCCCTGCAAATTAAACGTTAAGTAATGCCCCAAGCGCACATCTACTATTAAAAGTTTGGTCTGGGTGAGTTTAACAAAGTGTGGCATGCAAGTGCACTTCTTCAGCCTTTTTTAACTGCGGAGTTTTGGGTAGAAGTCCGATGTGGCGATTTGTTTTTGAAACGTGCTCCTTTTCTGCATGCTATGAGCTGCTTTTATACATTTCCGAATGTTGTATGTGGCTGCATTGTAGATTTCAGGTACTCAGTACTAGTGGAGACTGAGGTAAAGGCACAATCCCATACACGGCACACACATCACAGTAAAAACTGAACTTATGGCCAACTTGTGATAAAGCAGATAGAAGCAGTCTCCAGACATGCTGACACGTTAACCCTAACCCAACATATTAAAAGATTTAAAACTCAGAATCCAATAATCTTATGTCCATGGAATTCCTCACAATTATTTTCCCAGGAAAAGTGTAACAGATGTACTGTAACCTGTCATACACTGTCACTTTTTGTTTAGGTGATAAAGTGATCACTTAAACACTTTGACAGTACATATTTGTAGTAATAGATTAATTATACAAATGGGTGTTGTTGATAGAAATTAAATGATAATCTTATGTATTATTAAATAAGCGCACACTATTAAAGAAATGTGATCAGCCTTCTAAACTCATGGTTGACTTTGAAGTACATATATTTTCTATCTGCCTTTGTTGAACAAAGCTTCACCTTAGTCTGGGATGTGATATGTTAAAGGGGGACTAGCTAACAGAGAAATGAGGGGAGCAGACCAGTGCAAAACAACATTTACTACTCAAGCATGGTTGCTAAAAGTCACCAACTGTAAATCTATATATTACACTCTTGGGAATTCCTCTGGAGGTTTATATTTAGTGTGCATGGCTGCCTGAAATAGTTCATACCACTGGATTTGTTTTGAAATCCACGAGGCAGCTCAGTCCTAAACCTCTGTGTCATGACGGATAAAGGTAGGTTTCAGTTTAAAAGTCAAGGGCTGATCCAACCAAAACTGGTTGGGTCTTATATACACAAAACCTCTGAGGGAAATGTTTGTAGAGATTTTCAGATTGGTTTACACACAATGTGATTTAAAGGATGTTTTACAAAAACCAAGTGTGTAATTACACTGTTTTTCTGGAAATAGTGACTCTTTGTAATGTTAGCAGTATTTGATAGAGGTATAGATATATAGTACTGTAATAGTTGTTTCATGAAATAAAACATAGATTTTCAGATCTCTGGCAAACCAGCATAACAATATAATACAAATGTATCAAAACAGCAAGTTAGACAAGGCATCATTTAATTCTATTTTTAATTATGGCTCCATTCATACCAAGTCACAAGTATCTGATATATGTATCCGTGTGATGCGGGAGCTGCACCTCCTAATACCCACAGACCCTACAGCGTATAATAAACACAGCTGAAAAGATCATTGGTGTTCCACTTCCTTCTCTCCAGGACATTTATGACTCCACCTCACCCGGAAAGCAACCAGCATTGTGAGGAACTCCAACTACTCCTCACACAGTTTCCTCCCATCTGGGAGAAGGTAGCATCCATGCCTGCTCCTCCAGACTTACGAACAGCTTCATCCACCAGGCTGTCAGAAACCTGAACGCTCTACCATCTCCCCTGCTTCCCCCCTCTTTTGCCTTCAAAATGTTGGCCTCTAAACTCTTGCTGCCTCCAAATATAATGCCATTTAGTATAAATGAAACATTTTGGTCCATATGTTTACACTACAATTCTGATTGTGCTGCTGTGCAATTTTGATTCGGTTGCTGCTAATTATTGTATTTTGATTGTATTTTATTATATAGCATTTTATTTTGCATCTGGAGTCAGAGGGAAACAATATACCAATTAGCCATAACTTTATTACCACTGACAGGTGAATAACATTGGTTATCTCATTACAGTGGCACCAGGAAGTGGGTGGGTTACATTTTGTCGCTGAAGCTGATATGTTGGAAGCAGAAAAAATTGGCAAGAGTAAGAATTTGAGGGAGTTTGACAAGGGCCAAATTGGGATGGCTAGACATCAGGATCAGAGCAACTACAAAACTGCAGTTCCTCTGGGATGTTCCCAGTCTACATTGATGAGAACCTAACAAAAATGGTTTATGGAAGGAAAACCGGTGAACCAGCGATACAGGGTCTTGGGTGGCCAAGGTTCACTGATGGACTTAGACAGCAAAGGCTGACCCATGTAGTCCGATCCAATGGAAAAGCTACTATAACTCAAATTGTTTAAGTTAATGCAGGTTCCAATAGAAAGGTGTCAGAACACACAGTACATCACAGTTTGTTGCTTATGGGGCTGTGCAGCCACAGACTGGTCAGGGTGCCCATGCTGACTGGTGTCCACTGCCAAAAGTGCCTACAATGGGCATGTGAACATCAGAACTGGACCACAGAGCAATAGAAGAAGGTGGCCTGGTCTGATGTATTACATTTTTTTTAACATCATGTGTTAGCTAGTTAGTTAGTTACTTTATTTCAGTTTGAGATGCTCGAATGGGCGGCACGGTGGCGTGGTGGTTAGCACTGTCGCCGCGCACCTCCAGGCCTGAGGTTCAATTCCTGCTTTGGGTCTGTGT
>JABJVR010029496.1:0-35324 GCA_025773905.1 Chitala chitala
CTTTGGGATGTGGTGGAACGGGAGATTCGCATCATGGATGTGCAGCCGACAAATCTGCAGCAACTGCGTGATGCTGTTGTGTCAATATGGACCAAAATCTCAGAGGAATGTTTCCAACACCTTGTTGAATCTATGCCACGAAGAATTAAGGCAGTTCTGAAGGCAAAAGGGGGGGTCCAACCCATTATTAGCAAGGTGTATCTAATAAAGTGGCCAGTGAGTGTGTATGTATATATATATATATATATATGCTTCTGAAAGTGAAACATTCTATGCTTCTGAGTTTAATAAATAAATTACAATGGTACATCTTTATAATTTTCTGTTTGTTAACATAATGGCTGGGTATTTATGTACTGTAAATGACCATGTGACCCCACTGACCAAAAGCTGCCAGAATACCAGTGGTATCTGTGCAGTCACTTCCAATGGTACTGTAACAAATGAAATGTCTGACATATATGCCGTATTCACTATCTTAGCATTAAAGTTAACCAATGAGTCGCAGCTGTGCAGAGGATGAGATCAGCTGTCCGGTGCAGAGCACACTTTAAAGAGGCCATCAAAGAAAAATTAATCGTTAAAATTTTCAAAGCTGTGCTTTCTTGTCAAGCAGATATGTTCGATATATTATATATGAATTCATTTGTTATAAGTAATAAATTCATGCTTGCCAGTCAGGCAAGAGCAGTAGTAGTGAGATGACCGCATGTTAAGTAGAAGCCGTTCAGCTATTCTGTAAATACAGGTTGCTTTTCATGATCGTAATCATTCGGTTTGGGTCTGCAGACTTAAACCATTAATGTGTGCCAAAACATGTTATTCTTTCTAATATGGTTTGAGATACAACATTTTTACCTGTGGGTTTTTTTTTTCCTTTAATCAACCAATCAACCAAACAAACAAGGAGCACTTTTCGCACATAATTATTCATTCGTGTATTTGTTGTCAAAGCACTTTAGTTATGAGTCCGAATCCTATTTATGTTACAGGGGATATAAGACAGGGCACATCACGGATGCAGAGCCAACCCTGCAGGGGTAATGCAGGGTCACTTATTCACCTCAATCACGTGTTTATTAAGAAGCTGGTACACCTGGGGCACCTGGAGGAAAACCATGGGAAGGGCTCAGATAGGACATGGTGCTGATATTCGAGGCCAGAACCCTTGAGGTGTAACACAATGATTATTATTATTATTATTATTATTATTATTATTATTATTATAGTTAACAGAGGCATGACCATAGCTGTTTTTAAATCTATATTTATCTCACATTTTAATTCTGCAATAAATTGTATGTTTAAATTACGTGTTTTTGCGCCTACGTGTATTTTTTTTCTGCCTTCACTTGACACTGCTTTTTGTAAACTTCAGAAACGAAAACAGCAAGAACGTTTTGATTATGTTTGTTTTCCTGTTGCATGCTTGCATACTGAAACCATTAAAAATTGTAATATAACGCAATCAAAAATGATCACTGTTTTTGCCCGTGTTGACAGTAAAAAATCCCTTTAGCCCGGACGTCATACACACATTACATGAATATACAATCCGATGTGAAAACGGACTAATGAACACATCATATAATTGTTGCTGTAGTGCTGTTGTCATAAATTCCTACTTATAACACTGCAAGCGTATTGTTACACAAGAAAAAAGATGTACGTCTTCCACAAATTTATATTCTGTGTTTTGCATTATCAGCCAAACCCATACAGTTTTACAGCTGGACAATTAACTAAATAAATAATACAATTATACGTAATTCTTACAAGAGTTTTTGTTTTTCGTCTCCCGCTGCGTACGATTCCCCCCCCCCCACATACGCGGATTAAATAAACGGCACCACGCAGAGTACATAACTTCATAGCGAGCCCCCCCCCCCCCATCACTGGGTTCTCGGATGTTCTTGTCTGTACGACAATGAACAGCACTACCGAGAGCTGTGCTGAAGGATCAGTTTCGCTCTTTGTCAAATCTGAATGGGGCGGAGGAAACGGACCCATTAGAAACCTATAAAAAGAACGCTTTTGAGATCGTAATATACTCAGCTGCTGCACCAAAAAATGCTCACACACACACACACACACACAGTCACAGACGAGACTACAAGCCAGCGCCTGCAAAACGTCCGGCCATCAGAAGTAGAAATCTTACGCGTTTTTAACGTAACAGGCGTCAGCGCATATCGTATTATCGGCGCTTAGCTGTTTTCTTGTCGCTTTTTTTTTCTTTTTTGAAATAACTAAAGAATCAATAAAATTGAGCGTTTTCAACATTAGGATACACAGACAATGTTTTGTTGATATTTCTTGTTTTCGCATATTGCGATTGCTGTTGTTCGGCCGATTTCCAGCACTGCCTTGCTGGCGTTTTGAAATTGGCACCTCGCTAATAATGCAGACCTCGGCGTGGACTAGATGCACGCGCTTCTGTCTTCTTCTGATGGCAGTTCTGAGGATGGGCGAAGTCACATCCAGGGCGAACTCAATCAAAGCGGCGGTACTGGGTCAACACCCAAGCGAAGCGGCAAATCGTTCAACCAGCTTCCAGACTGGAGTCTTCAAGAAAGGCAATTACCCAAAACAGGTAAATAGGATAAATTCATGTTCTTCCAAGCTTTGGACCCAAAATAGTTGCAGCCTAAATAGTTGCAAACAGAGCACAAACAAAACAACATACAATACATGAAAAATATGAGTTTTAAGTATATAAATATGTAAAAACATCATGTACATTAATACATGTAAAATGTAAGCAATTTAATAATTTTACGTTTACATTATATAATTATTTTTCAAGGTGTATTTCATTGTGTAAGACATGACATGAATTATTTACTTTTTGTATTTTAGTAACCACGCTTTATTTAGTGGTAAGTGTGCGTGATCGTGCGTGCGCTGAACCGTGATGTTTATATTTCTGTGTCGCAGTTTAATGGGGTGTATCTGAAGTCTGTGAAGGAAAAGCGATCAGGTTATCAATATCTCACAGCAACGGCAAATTCTGTTAAACCGATCGTACTTTTAGAGCTTGGTGTTGAATATTAATGGTCATCATGATAAATGATGATTCCTTTTGGAAAGTAAGGACCGCCGTATCGTGTTCTCGAGATAACGCAGCAAATAGATACTCTACCTTCACACCTTTATGGTACTGGGTTAACTTCATGACATACCGTTGTCTTTGTTTTTGGGTGGGGACTCCAGACCGCTCGTGTCCCTGTGCCTGGTCGTGGACCGCTGTATCCGCGCTCCAGTCTCACCGCGACCGTAACTTGCAGCGGCTCTGAAAAATGAACTGGTTGCGTGTAGCCATGGAACAGTCACGTGGACCTCAGCTCTGCAGCACATTGCAATACCCGTGCAATATGCACCTTGTTACAGTTAAAACCACAATATGACATGAAAAATTGATAATGGCTCTATAATAATCCTTAAAATCCATAAAATCCCAAAAATAGGTCATAAAGGAATCCGTGAGTAAATTAAATTAAGATAATGTGATTAACCATTGTATTAGATAATTAGAGACAGCAGGGTGTCCCGCACTGACTTCACTTAATAGCGCAGAGAAATAATTAAACAAATTCAAAAATAAAATTCCATGTGTTTTTCCAAACTTTATTAAAGCTAAAAAGTATTATCTGATTGAAGTTACAGTAATCAGTATATTTTATAAATTCTTACTTGCTATCTGTACTTAATTACTCCTATTTGCATATCTAAAGAACGTTATGCTATGCCTGTGCTGGTTGCTCTGGAGGTTTTGAAGATGTAATTTATATGGCAAACATTGTTTCACACTTATGCATTGAAGAAATGATATCTGCTGTAAATGTGCAGATACCTTCATGACATCTGATGGAATGGAACCATGCTTTAGTTCCATATATTGTTCCAGCACCAGCTGTTGTGACAGCTGGCTACATCCCATAATCCTTACAGAACAGCAGAGAATATGTCCTGGTTGGTTTTGAACCTGCAAATTATGGTGACCTGTGATGCCTTCACAACTCACTCCTTGTCCTCCTGCGCCTGTTATTTAAAGGGGCTCCTCATAGCTGCAGGTTTCCATTTCTCCATCTCTATCTCACATTCATGGCAAGGAGAGCAAGTGTTTAAAGTGTGGACCGGTGGCTCGATAGGTAGAACATCAGGTAGAACATCAGGCTGGGATGCTGAAGTCTCCCGATTTGAATCCCAGTTCAGCCACCAGGTGTGTCCTTGAGCAAGACACCCTGCGTTAGCTCATTGTAACAAGTATATGAAATGTAAGTCGCTTTGGATAAACGCATCTGCTAAATGACTATTTATTTAATGCACATAGAGTAGGTTATTAGTGACATGAAGCTGAACTGAAAGGTTACAGGTGCACATTTAGATTTTTACTGTGTAAGGCGTAGTAAATCGGCAATTTGTTCTGCCTTTTACCAAGACAAACATGTCTTGTTGTTATAAAGAAACGAAGAAATGAATATGTTCCAAACCTGGATAATGGTAAATACTACATTTTTATAGTTAATAAATATATTACAGATGACAAGGCGATCCATAAGTGATGCTGGCTGATGCTCTACCCATCTGTTTCTGTATCATCACCGACTGATGATTTTGAAGATGATTGATCATGTCTTGGGTAAGAGAGCACAGGTGTTAGGTATTCTTAAACAGACTTGGTTATTTTAAATACTGGCCATAAGCTCTGTTTCAAAGCGTATATATCTTTTGATGTTTGTTAGGGAAGGGATTACCAACGCAGAGGTGTAGTGGTGTGTATACACAGGAATATGGCCTATACCCATTTCTTAAACAATGGATTTACCATATACCCACCTAAGAAAGAGTCAGAAATGCATATCAGTTAGAGAAGTACAAATATACTAGAAAAGTGTGAAGATTATCAAATCAGTACAACTGTTTTGTTAAAAATGAAAATAAACATTTTAAAGAATTAAGAATTTTTTTTGTAATAGTCTTATATTGGCTACCTTGTGGTCATTTATGCATGAAGTAACAGTGCACAGATGGAAGTGTGACCATGTGTTCTTGAAGGGATAGAAGGAGCAGCATACCCACCTATACCAAGGTACTACTACACCACTGACCAACAGTTAGGCTTAGCTGTATGGGATGTTCCTCAGCTCACACATGATTTCCTAGCAGTCAGTACCTTGTATATGTGTTGGCAGTACGTACATGGGAGCTGAAATCCCCCAGCTGTGCAGATAAGAGGTCAGTTAGTCTGCCCAGTCGGGGTACTCGTTAGCTCTGTGGAATAATCTTGTTTGGAACTCTGTTTTGGAACCTTGGTGCAGCCATCCACATTATGCTATAATCTAAGAAATTACTCGACTGCTTAAAAACATTTATGACACCTTACAATATTTTTAAAATTATTCAACGGGTAGTTTTTTTACTCTTTTTGTACATGGGTTAACATATGACTTCATTATGACATTTTCATTTTTATTTAACACCACTCGAGCAAGACAATCTGGAGACCTTACTCAAGCTATAGTACCATGGTTACTGTTAGAACCTGTCACCTTTGGGTTTTCAGACCACGCTGTTAACCACAGCAGCATCTGCACTTTCGAGAGCAGTGACTCTTTCATGGTGACATATTCAACAGATATATTGGGACCATTAAAATACGGACTCTATTTCTGCAGACTGTGCAGAGTTTGGACAGATACGGATGTAATAAATGACAGTAACTTACTCTTAGCTGTTCTGCAAAATGATGTGCTTCTAATCACTATGTTTGTTCAAACGGATGCTTAAATCCCCTGTAAAACTCCTCTGCAAAAGTCCACAAAAAAGAACATTTTACCATCATGTCGGTGGCTTAAAAAAAATTTTATTTAACATATTGCAAACCAAATGCAGAATGAATCTTCCCCGGGGCCATTAAATCTTTAAAACTAAATGGGGAGTGGAAAATTTAAACAGTGCATGTTTAGAAAGCATAAGATCCCAATTAATTCAGCCTGGCTTGATTTAAAATGTGGCCAAACGGGGATGCAGGAGGAAGGCCACCCAGTAAATAAATAAATAAATAAACGGATAATTAAATAAATAATGCTGACGACTCAGAGCAATTTCAAGTTTGACTTAGATTTCAAGACCGCGTGTTGACTGTTAAGTACTGATTTTAATCCACAGATTTAGCTGTAAGCCACCCTTGCGGTGGACGTAACTGTCTATGTGTGTGACTGCTAGCACGTTGTGGCAAAACGCTGAAGTCCTTAACTGTTCCTTAACTGAAAACGCTGTTGACTGCTGGGGTAGGAAAATGGCAGGTGGTCTGGAAGAGCGTCTGACTAAAACGGAGGTGTAGCAGCGCACCGTGTAGCAAGAATGCAGAAAGTAACTGTGGAGTTATGTGCTTTTTGGAGGATGGGATAGTGGTGATCTACTTTTCTGTGCAAGTTAGCACAAGAAACCAAAGAAAATGGATTAAGAAGAAAGGAAAAATTTGTTAAGGAATGGCAAGGAGAAAGCAGTTCATTAATCAATTAGTTAATTAATGTTTGCCTTTGGTTATTTCAGAGCCCTTAGTTTCAATTTCCATTATCAGACAAAATTTAATTCAATAAAGAGCTCATCAGTGTTAAATTAAATTTAAATTTAGATCTTATCTTTTTGTCTTCTGTGAACAGACATGACATAAATCAGCCTTTGGTACAATGTGTAGTGTGTCTATTGTAAAAAGCTGTGGCAAAGTGAATTGTAAAGGGGAAAGGTGTACTCAACTGTATTTTAAATTGACATTTCAACTTTTCTCTACTGCTATAAGCTCATACCTGTGTGATACCTTTTTTCTTTATTTTTTTAAAAAAAGGCTTGTTCTATTGAAATTGGTTTTCCTTCACAAAATTGCAGAAAAATGTCTTTTATGTCATTCACACCCATCCACAATGATGCCCACCATAGCTGTCCCTGGGCATAGGCCATATCAGCAAATGCCAGGGGTGCCGTCTGTCTGTAAGGGCACCCTGAAGAGCATGCAAACATTGTGCTGTCATGTGTGTGTGTGTGTGTGTGTGTGTGTGTGTGGTGGGGGGGGGGGGTCGTTACTGAATTGTCTACTGTTATTATGCATTTCTGTTTGTTGTCTTGTAATAAAATTTGCCAAGATATCTGACACACAGCTGTAATAGATAAAAAAAAGATTGAAATGTTGAAGATGAGTGTGGACATGTCAACTGCATTCTGCCAGAATAAGAAAAGTGGCAAAACAGTGTCACACTGACCTAGCTTTGAGTGTGGTTTGACGTTTACAAACGTTATATGCAAAGTTATTCTACCTTTTGAGCATTAAGAAATGAAAATTACTCAAAATACATAAAACTGGAGAGTAGGGGCAGAGGGGGGGTTGCCACTTCACATCTCTGACATTATGGGTTGCAATTAGCGATATGCCTATGATGTTTCCATGTTATAGCGGTACTGTACATGTTTCGATATTCTTCTGGTTCTCTAGCTGTTGCCTCCCACAGTCCAAACAGGTAGTCTTCAGGTGAGCTGGCAATGGTTGGTTGTCCTTAGAGTGAGTCCCCTGCACTGGGTTAACATCCCATTTGGGCTGACCTGTCCTGTGTTATTTGCAAGGTGCTCTGTGCCACCCGCAGTCATGACAGTGTTTGATTAAGAATGTGATACCGCAAACACCTTAATGATGACTATAATGCATAAAACAAGCTTGGTATGGGAGTGTTTATTCACCTGACCCCATTTATAGTTGTCTACATCTGAAATTGTTTTAAAATTGCTTTTTCGCACAACGTGTGAAACAACGCAGTCCAAGGTTCAATCTCTTTGTTGACGCAGTATAGTTAAATATAATTATCTTGCAGCCCTTTGCAGATTTGCTTAAAGAAACAAATATTTGCGGTTTTTGGCACAAAATGTACCATTGCAGCAATTACTTAGATAAATTTGGTGTAAAGTAAACCGTCCCAATCAATGCCGTTATGGTACAAAATACGTTTCTTATGTTTGGCGAGCGGGCTGTGTTTTGCGGACATGTATCATGTACTGGAGGACAAGCATAAACCGCGCACGGGGCTCCCTAATCCAGCGAGTTTTTCATTTGAACGTAAATCTGCACGTACAGATCTGGGGAACGTTCAGCGTTTGCTTCGTTTTAAAAACTCGACTGTGTGACAAACCGACTGCTCACGCTTTTCAGATGTGAGTTTGTGTTGAATAATCCCACTTCACGGGTAGCCCCATGAATCACTAATGCAAGAGAGACGACCAAGTTTTGTGTGTGTCATGAATTCCCGAATAACACACGCACGCACGCGGAACGTTCCACGTGTGTGCAGATTTTTGCGACATTATTTGCATCCTGTTGAGGTTGCAAGTAACGTTACATCTATGAGATACAGTCTCACTGTATTCCTTATTGGAATATTATGAATGATGGAAATCACGGACATTATAAGACATGACAATGTACCATAAAATCATACTACAGGAGTTTTTGTAGCAGAAGGAAGTGGATGAGAGTTATACCGTAGTCTTTGAAACCCTCGGTCAGGACCTGATTAATAATAACAATAATAATAATAAATGTTAAAGGAAGCGATTCACATTTAGTGTGGTATTTCCTAACACTATGTATAATTGATTGCCCTTCAGTTATGATTGTTCTGGTAATAAAGCATGTTGATAGTTGTTAAATGTCTGTAGGTGACTTAATCTGAAGGTAAATTTTGTTTTTTTTTTTTTTTTTTAATCTGATATCTTCTTCCTTTGTGTTTTTCTTAATCAGAAAGATAACTTATAACATTACTCTGCATCAAAACTTTAAATTAAACTCCTTTCGGTAAGACTTTTTGGTTTGTCTCAGTTTCAGAAGAAAACTCAATAATTTGAACAGTAACATAGCGGTCAGCCCGGTTTGGCCCCGACTTTTGCTGTGCCTTTGTCAGTGCGTGTCATATTTATACCCAGACCACTATCAGTTAAATTGCTAAACTCAGATAACTTAGTACCACCTCGCTTCATTTAATTATTCCAACTTCTTAAGCAGTTTGGCAGACTTCTGAAACCATGCCCCAAAGAGGGTTACCTGCTATAACACACAGTGTCAATCCCACAGAACAAACGCCTTGAGAACATGTACACGTGTATGCTCTAGACAGAATGGCAGAGGTTATGGCACACAGGTGTGATTACATCAGTTTTTAATGCATGCAAACGTGACCATTGGTTTATGTTATTTTTAAAATCCCCCATGCAACTTCTTTGCATTATAGGCTTGTGGAAAGTTACGTAACTTGTATCCTCTACCAAGGTTTTTAAAGGAAACGAGACATATGCAGACCTGCACGATTGATTAACATAAATATATGTCTAAAAGAGAGTGGGGACTCTAACAGCACTCAGAAAAGCTGATAATGTAATGTCTTCTAAACAAGCACTCATCCATGAGAGGCAGGATGAGTGGTTTGGAATTGCTCCATTGTACACATTGTTGAAATGTGACTAGCAGCCCTGACCATTTCCTTCACACCCTTTGAATGTCCAGATATTAATTATATGAATCGTCAGAGTGAGGCAGCATGGTGGTGTGGTGGTTAGCACTGTTCGCCGCGCATCTCCAGGCCTGGGGTTCAATTCCCGCCTTGGGTCTGTGTATGGGGAGTTTGCATGTTCTCCCTGTGCTTGGTGGGTTTTCCTCCCACAGTCCAAAGAGATGCGGGTTGGGTTGATTGGTGTGTCCACATTGCCTGTAGTGTGTGCCCTGTGGTGGGTTGGTGTCCCTTGCCCTGTGCTCTGGGATGGGCTCCAGGCTTCCCTGCGACCCTCACCAGGAATAAGCAGTTAAGATAATGGATGGAATCTTCAGAGTATAAAAACACGTTTCAATGAACATCATTATGAGGTGTACTTCTCGTCTGGGTTATTTCTGCTGCTTTTTAGCCTTGCACCAGTGTATGTGGTCAGTGAACCCTCTCTGTGACTGTATGACATTCCTCAGAACATGCCAATCTGTACAGACAAATTGAAATATTTCTCTGGTCTAAAATAGGACCCTACATTCTAACACATTTTGTATTATGGTAGTCATACTGCCAAAAAAAAAAAACAAAAAAGAGATCACAGTCCAAAACTGTGGTAGGTGAAACTATACAGATTCTGTGTTCTGTGCAGGTGTACCCTTGCAGTAATGACAAGGAGTGCAGTGTGGGAAGTTACTGCCACGCCCCACAGAAAGCTGCCGCCCACTGTGCCAACTGCAAGAAGAAGAAGAAGCGCTGCAACAGGGACAGCATGTGCTGCCCCGGCAATCGCTGCAGCAACCGTACGTCGGCCGTCCGCCTCTCGCCTGCGCACATGTCAGGAGCCCAGAGGCTATGGGTGATCATGTGACTTTTAGCCCTGACAGTGCATATGAGCTCAGACAGTCATTTTGGCTGAGATGGATTTAGATGGATTGAAATGACTGAAGATGGGTGATATTGTCCCCTAATATGAATTTATAATAATTGAATATATGACCATATGAAAATTATGAAATTATGTTATATATTCATAGTGTTTGCATAGTGTTTCAATGCCAGACATTTTTTGGCTTCAAATTTCCTGCGAAGAACGTGAATCCTCCTCTCTCTTTCATAATATCCACACACCTCTTTTGGGCCTCACATTGCTTTATTGACATGTGTAAAAACAGTGTATGTTACATAATAATAATTGACAATTTTGGCACAGATTTCAAAAGGGCACATGACAAGCCACCTTTCGCCTTCCTTGACCCAGTGTAGCAAATCTTTCCAAACTGTCAGTTTTTACTGCTGTGGGTTCAGGCATTAAGGGATTCATCACGCGTACTGAGGCGGAGTGAGGGCGTATCGCGTTACTGCTGAACCGAGGGGCATAATGGAAGGCGAAGTGTGACACTGAAACCAGATGTAGCGTTTCGGCTGCAAATACTCAGGACGCACACACAGAATGAACGATGACTTCACCTTACACTGCGCAGTCACTGCATGTGACTGCAAGCATGGACCTCTCTCCTGCCCTTGTTTTATAAATGAGAGACCCTATTTCTCATGCAACGTCAGATCAATAAGGCCATCACATATATCTGAACAACATTTCAAAAACAAACTACATGAAGGCAGTTTGCAAGACTGTGATTTCTGACCATAATGCATCTTTTAGATTGAGAATAATTTATTGTTGCTGGTGTGTTTTTGTTCATTAGACTTATTTTGTTTTATGCTTCACATTGCTGAATGACAGATGTTAATATTCTGGCTCGTTGGGATCTGCAGATATCTGTCTCCCAGTCTCGGAGAGCCTCCTGTCGCCCCACATCCCCGCCTTAGAGGACCACAATGAGCTTTCGGCCAAAAGGAACAGCTGGAAGAAGTCTGGGAAAATTAAGACATCGCAAGTCAAAGGTTTGGAGTGCAGTTTCTCTTTGAGCAGCTGAGATAATGAAGAGTATCTCCGACGTTGGCGGGCGGTGGCAGAGGCGTCATGAACATATTCTCATGTCATACCAAATTCTGCGATGAGAACCAGTATCGAGAACGTTTCGTTAGACTTGCAGTTTCAGCATGTGTTAAGAAGATGTGTCGGAGGAGAACGTCTTTTCGGTTTATTTTCTTTTCATGCCATGTGTTGCTGTAGACACTCGTTAGTGTTCTTTTAGTAGAATTCCTAATACGAGGCTCCGCTTACATAAACGACACAGCTGGACAGATCAGATAAACAAACACTGGCATCACACAGGGGATTCGCTGCAGGCCCCGGGAGGAATTCAGTTAAACGGCCTGTAAGGCTGCGTGTCACAGTTAACACCTCGGTACCTGGGCATGCTAACCTTCTGAGTCATCTTTGGCACCAGAAGACACGGCACAGGTCTCCGTCTCAACTTCACCAAACACTGGGTATCTAAGCTTCATTTGAGCAACCTGGACCCAACACAATGAGATTTGCACAGGAATCTGGACCTCAAGTTGCATGTGAAATGGTCTTTTGGCATGGATCACAGGGAATACTATTTCATTTAATGATAAACTGCACCGTTGATTAACATCTACAATAAATGTTTTCTTTGCTAATTATTACTTTGAAGCAGTAATATAAGACATGTTGGAGAGATATCAAGTTCCCAAATTGGATTTAATCAGTTAGCAAACAGGGGGAAATGTTTTATGCAAACATGAGGGGACGGGCAGCGTATTGGATTAGCTTTGCCAGAATGTCAGTGAAATTAAAGGAAAGGAAGCCAAGTTTTGACTGGTCATCTGTAAGACATGTACTTTGGAAGTTCATTTTTTTTTCCATTCTTCGTTGTAAGATATAAAAGCAAATCTTAGAATGATAACATTCATGTCCATAAAATGGCTTGCCGAGAACTGATTTCTGTGTGTCAGGATAGCCTTTACCTATTTTGTTACGCTGGAATTTAAAGCCAATTTCTCATTAGATTTGCATATGTAGCACGGTTTGGAGACAAAGTGAGGAGGGAAAGAGTAAGATGGTTTGGAGACCTGCAGAGGAGGGATACAAAGTATACAGGGAAAAGAATGCTGAGGATGGAGCTGCCAGACAGGAGGAGAAGAGGAAGGCCAAAGAGGAGCTTTATGGATATAGTGAGGGAGGAGATGAGAGACGTTGGGGTGACAGAGGCAGCTGCAAAGAACAGGTTGGTATGGAGAAGGATGATCCACTATGGCTGCCCCTAAATGGAGCAGCCAAAAGAAGAAGAAGATTTGCATATGTAGCGATGTTGAAAACGACTGCTTCCATGTGTGTGATGAAGGTTGTTTATCTATAGACCAGATCAGTAAGTAGACTGAACAGTGGGGATTTGAGAAAATAATAAATTGATTGGCCAGGGCTATTTTGGGGGTTGGGCTGGCTTTAATCAGCCAATTATGTTGAAGAAATTTGGAGGGCTTGGGGTGGTCACGCCTCTGACTTCACCTTTGTTTATCCCCATTGCAGGTCACGAGGGTGAAACTTGCCTGCGCTCCTCTGACTGCGTGGTGGGCCACTGCTGCGCCCGCCACTTCTGGACCAAGATGTGCAAGCCAGTGCTGCAGCAGGGCGAGGTGTGCACGAGGCAGCGGCGCAAGGGCTCCCACGGCCTGGAGCTCTTCCAGCGCTGTGACTGCGCCAAGGGCCTCTCCTGCAAGGTTTGGAAGGACGCCACCTCATCCTCCAGGTCCCGTCTTCACGTGTGCCAGAGGCTGTGAGGGCGTCGCGCCCCTCGGCCCACGCAGTAAGCGGCCCTAAAAGTGTGAGACCAAAGAGCTACGGCGGCCATCAAGGGCGTGACAAAGGGACTGGAAGTAGGGACACCTGAGTTACTTTGGCCTGCCAGTATAAGCAGAGCTAATGAGAACACTCCAATGTCGAAGAGTGCACACCTGTGTGGAACGAGTTTGAAGTTTTTTTTGTGCCTTTTAAGTCTTCCAATCAGAGTGGAGGATCCTAAGCCATATGTATACATTATCTGCTCTCATTTAAAGGTACAATTTAGCGATACTTTGGCATCTTAATCACGTTAAGACATGGGGAAAAAGGCCACTTCAGTTACAGCAGGACAGACCTTAAATGGACTTGTATTGTTGCTTTGCTTTTGGTAACCATTTCTGTGTGAAGGACAGAGTACACAAATTAGCACACAGATGGAGTCAGCTCTAGGTGGCATGGTGGCGTAGTGCATAGCACCGTCACCTCGCCCCTTCAGGCCCAGGGGTTGATTCTCACCTTGAGTCTGTGTGTGTGGAGTTTGCACGTTCTCCTTGTGCTTGGTGGCCTTTCTCTGGGCTTTCCGGATTCCCCCATGGTCCAAAGACTTGCAGATCAGGTTGCTTGGTGTTCGCAAACTGCGTGTAATTTGTGCCTGTGTGTGTGTGCCCCGTGGTGGGTTGGCACCCTGCCCAGGGTGTCCCCTGCCCTGTGTTTCCTGGGTTGGGCTCAAGGCTTACTGTGTCCCAGAATTGGATAAGGTGGTAAAGTAAAAGGATGGATGAAGTGAGCTCTTACTGTGTGCTTTGGAAGGGGCACTTAATGATCTTTGAGAAATAGCATGTAACTGTGTGACTTTTGTCAATGGTTCGGTATAAGTATGGCAGCTGGTTAATTATGAAAAAAATTACATTAGCTAACACCTTGAGGACTAAGAGAAATGAGGTACAGACGCATTGCATATTTTTCAAGAGTTTTTATTTACACTGTTGATTATCCATACTTCGTAAGTAGCTGCATGAAACTATTCTTAAGAGGTTTCCAACACAAACGAGACATTATTACATTTATGACAATGACATGAAGGTATACGAAGCTGTGCTATGCTTGAAGTGCAGCATTAGCATAATGGTCGCTAATGTGACTGATAAAATTGTGTGAGTTCTCAAACAGTCATCTTAAAAAAACTGAAACAAAATGAAATCATACTGACTTAAGCAACACTGAGAAAATCAAACAATCAATTATTCAGAGTCTGGCATTATTAGCAAAACTCAACATGACCTGGTCATGATTATCTTCTGAAGAACTTTGTTCTGTGCTGTTCGTTGTTGTGGATGCTTGTGTGGCCGAATCGGTTGGTTCTGTTTCATGGGAACTGTGTGTATAAAGCCTCGGTACTGCTGAAGCAGAACTGGATCTCAAAACAACTGGTTACAGTGGCATCTGCATGTCAAGAAGGACGGTTTCGAAGTACATATTTGCGGGTTTGTTTAAAAAGACCTACAGAGGCAACGAGCACTTAATGTTACTTAAAACAAGTACCTAAAAAATTTTATTAAAAATTTCATTGTTTTCTTTTTTTATTACCCAATTGGTGCATTGTTTATGAAGGATCTTTTGCTAAACGTATTGTTATACATTTAACCCCAAGTGGCAAATGCATGATTCTGTGTCTGAAAATATAATTTATTGCATTGAATTATATGAACCCTATAGTGCTATAAAGTATATTTGCACATTCTTTAAACATGTTCAAATGTTCAGATATTTTGTCTCAAGTCATGCACAATCATAACATAGTTTGTTCTGAAAATGTAAAACTGCTCTTAAAACGACCCCTCCCTTAATTCCCACTAAATGTAAACATCTGTAATTTGAGTTGACACAATTAATTTGAAATTACACTCATCTTTGAATCTTTTGTTGTAAGCTTTTGGAAAATGTTGTTTTCTTATTAGTTGCAATCACTTGTAGTTGATTTTAAACAACTACCAGTTTGTTTCCAAAGATGCATCCCACTTGGTTATATTTCAGTTATATTTTAATGAGTGTAATGCTTTGTCATATAGATTTTTGAGTTTCATTCTGGTCAAAGGAATTATTTTCTATATAACATTTTGGGTAATACCAGTAATGTCAAAAAGAAAACGTTACCTATTTAGAGGTTTTAAAGAATGATGTAAATAAATTATATTTTTCTTATACATCTGTGCTGCAAAATATAATGTATACAAAAGTAAACTGAAACTTGTAGATTTGTTAAAAGTTTATAAATGAGACAAAATGTTACATATAGCCTATCAGTAGTTAATAAAACTCTTTTTTTGTAATTTGTGTGATCATTTACCCTTGAATTCGGATCGGTAAATATGGCACTTTTTATACAATGCATATGCAAGAAGTTATTATAAAGTCATTATATATAATAATTTTGCACTGTATGAGGAAACATTTTACCCACAGTCACAACAAATTCTAAGAGGAGTGGGTAAGATAAACCAGTCTGTATTTCAGGCAATTGGAAAATAAAACGTATTTATCGACAGTAGCAATCATTGTTTTTTCATGTTTCATAGTTAGACACAGGTGAAAAACTCTAATGCAGTTTATACGTAAAAAAAATCTCATCGCTACAAACCGTAGCCTGTATATCACGAGCGTGCTAACAGCAATTTACACCCTTTCAAAGAGCAACGACCCGAAGCATCTTTGTTTAATTAAGCGTGGACGAGTTTAACATTTTCAAAAGATGAGTGAAAGTTGCTTTCCGGGAGAAAGTTCCCCCGAACCCTTTATTCCCTTTATTGTCACGAGAAAGGCTTTTCATTTCTTCACCACCGCATGTTTCTAATTGCATTTTCTGGTAACGTATTCCAAAGTAAGCATGCCAGCCCGCGGGCCATGAAGCTGGAGCGACACAAAGTGGGCAATTCATTAAAACGTTCTGCTAAAGGGCAGCGATCGGCTCACTCAAAGGCAGAGGGAAAAAATAAATACAGTTCAGGATGTCTCTATTCTTCATCTGAAAAGGCTCACTGTCACTCGATGACAACAGCGATACCAACATTTGCAGGGGCGACTGCATTGTGTCTGCCGTCGAATCGGAAATGTAGCGAAAAATAAATGGTTAACATTACTTGTAGTCGAGGCGGGCGGAAAACAGATATCACGCAAATGTCTATTTCTTTTGCTGGAAAAAAAGCATACACACAAATGACAACCCTTTAATAATACCATGACTTAGGGCTACAAAGAAGACTTTCTTTTCAAGAAGTAAAAATAACTTATATACAGCACAGCATTTGTAATGATGAATTACAAAAGACCAACTTTAACATAAAACTGAAGACTACAGATGCAGTCCAAGAATGTGGTCTGTAGTCTGTTTGTGTGTTTGCGGTATATTAATCCAGGTTTCAAACCTGGATATGCAACCAAAATTGTCCAAGTACTGTTCATGCAACATTAGACAGTGACAAAAAAAAGTGTGGAAAAATTTTGTGAAAATGCATTCCTGTATTTCTGGAAGTTAAGGTTTTCTGTGTTTCAGGGTGCATTTGAACCCATTACAATTAAAATGCCAGTCATTAAAGTCTCCACGATTAACAGAAACTTCCACAAAGCTCTTAATGCGACAAGGCAAGCCAGAAGACGCCTTCTCACAAAATAAATGGCAAAAAAAACTGAAAACTGCTGATTACTCTGGACAGTCAGGAGTTCTCTGCGTCCGCTCCTGCAACTTAGTCTCCAACATCCTGTCCTTCATCTTACTAGTACCATCTGACTCTCACCTCAAGGCAACACGCTTCTTAAGAATTAATGGCATGCACAAAGCCAATCTCCCCATAGGGCTAGTTATCTGGTTTTACTCAAAAGCACTTTCAGAACACAAAAAAGAATTTACCATATAATGCAGTTCTTAATTTATATTTCTGGTTGGTTACTATTGAGTAAAACAGCCTGACATAGACTTAAAAAATATCCAAAAACTTATCACATCTGCATTTTTGTGAGTTCACATGTGTATCTATTTTAAGGCAGGTAATAAATCAACATGTACCTTAAGTAGAGAGATCGCCTGATGTTGCTCTGATTGAAACCTCTTTTTTCTTCAGGTGCTTATTTTAAATTTCTTTTCTAAAAATTAATTTTTTTTGATTGATTATCTTTGCCACAAAATAGGCTAGCATACCAGAACACTACCTTGTGTGTTAACAGTCCAAGAAGCCCACTATAAAAAAAACTATGAAACTCAAAAGGGCCAAAATTAAGAAATAATAACTAAGAACAAAGGGATTTAAGATAATTTTTGTTTTGTTCTTTATATATATATACATGTATTTTATTTCTCTGTGCTAAGTATTCGTTTGCTGTACATCAAAACAACTGCTTGTGGTGTTGCAGTAATTCACCTATATTAAGGTTTTGTGAAATTAAGGTTTTGTGAAAGTTTTGTGAAGTTTAACTAATGCAAGAGTAGATTTTTTGTCTGTACCCATAATCCCATTTTACATCTGGTCACATGACCTCTGAGTTTCTGCCTGAACCTGAGACGCTGAAACACATCAGCACATCTTCATGGACAATAATGAGATGTGTGAAAATGTGTGGAGGCACATCCCTCATGTTCTAGTAGCATGTGAACAATGGCCTGTGGGCTATGCAGTGTGACCAAGCAGACATTGGCTGTGTATTTGTATATATTGTTTAATTTAAAATTATACACAGCGTAATTTAAAATTGTTTGAAATATTTTAACATTTTATTGGGCAGGCAGACACACAAAACCAGGGAAAAAAGACACTTCAGTGGTGGAAAACCACATGAGAATGAATTAGTAAAGAAGGAAAGAGCTCGGCTAACAGGTGGCTGAGCCCGGTGCATTGTTCCCTACTTTGTTGCGAGACTGCACAAGCGAGTCCTCACGCCTCCCGCTGCTTGCACCGCAGTGACCTCCGTGCACAAGCAAACTCTCGCACAAGCTCAGAGCTGGGAATGCGGAGCTGAGGCCACCCTCCGTGAGGCATCCCCAGCTCTTTCCACCAAAATGCCACGCTCCCACTCGATTGTTTGTGAGTGTCTTTGATTTTCTTTGAAGCGGGATTTTATTTCTTGCAGAAGCACTTGAGGAAATGATGGGTCTTTTTCTTTCTCTGATTGAGCCGGCGCTTTTTCGCTTTGCCCATTTTTTAATGTATACAGGCGGGCATGCACAACGTCTGAAATTAATGTTTGAAATGGAAATAAAGCCAAACTTCTAAGCGGAGAACATTTTCCAGTGTATGTAAACTGAAGATGCAAAAATGACCTTTAACCTGTTACAACATAAAGTCTGTGGCGTCCAAGACACAAATATGGGTATTGACAATAACAATTACAGCAAAAACTAAGTTAAAAGAGCTGATGTATAGACTTCAATTTAAACTCGTTAGATATCCATATGTTTGTTTATGTCTGCGTTTTATTTTCACCTTGGATGGTCCAATCAGATTTCACTGATTGTGTGAAACTGTCATACCGGGCATTTTCCCGGTGGGCTGACGCACTTTGCATCCAATACAATGTATTATTATTATTATATGGACCAATTCTGGATTGCAGTCGTGGGCCGCCTGAACACAAAAATGCCAGTTAATTTTTGTCCCAATTTAGTCCTAGGGCAATGATGTCCATCTCAAGGTTAAGTGTACAGCACAAAGTGTTGTTGGTGTAGATCTGTTACACTATCAAGTGTACACTATCAAGTGTACAGCACAAAGTGTTGTTGGTGTAGATCTGTTACACTATCAAGTGTACACTATCAAGTGTACACTATCAAGTGTACAGCACAAAGTGTTGTTGGTGTAGATCTGTTACACTATCAAGTGTATACTATCAAGTGTACAGCACAAAGTGTTGTTGGTGTAGATCTGTTACACTATCAAGTGTACACTATCAAGTGTACAGCACAAAGTGTTGTTGGTGTAGATCTGTTACACTATCAAGTGTACACTATCAAGCATACAGCACAATGTGTTGTTGGTGTAGATCTGTTACACAGTATACAAACATTTTCTCAGTGTTAGGGCAAGAAGCAAACATGAGAAAAGAACACAAACAGAACATGGTGAAAAGCACAATACCCCTTCCCTAGTATCCTTGTCATGCACAGCTCAGACCTCCTACTTAACAAATCAACCTGGCTGACCCTGTTTAAACCACATCAGAAAAATCAGTCCAATCAAAGTGATCAGTGCAATCAGGGTCACCTGGTTTTCATTACCTGAGGCGTTCATAGGCATAGGCCTGACGATCAATCGCTGCCGTAACACGAGAATTAACCCCAGACCCAGCGCCTGTAATGCTGCAGCATTGCCTGCCAACTCAGACTGTCTCGTAAACAGTACAGACACATTTTGTTTTCCATTGACTTGATCTTGCAAAGTGTTTTGACATTTGATATGACACAGTGTACCTCCAATTCAGTATGTAATTTCTTACGCTGTTGTTATTTGGAAACTATGTGCCATATGAGTGTGGAAATGCCGACCTTAAACGTGATTTAAGCCTTTAATTCCCACAAGCAAATGTCAAGCTTTAATAGCGCAACACATGTGTTTCATAAGAATATGAACATAGCAATCTTCTGAGAATTTATTCCAATTTCTTTTCTAGGGAAAAAAAAAGAAACAACAAATCACAACATTGTGATAAGATGTAGAGGGCATTGGACAGCGTGATCAAAGGTGGGGTTTGCAATAAGTGCATGGTGACTAATGCTTTCTGATGAAAACAGGGACTTTTTACATGGGGGGGGAGAGCGGCACCTGCCAACGCGCTTGACCGCAGCTGCTGCTGGGGCGGGCGGACATTGTGCAGGGCATGCAGCAGTTATGCACCTCTGAAGCTAAGCAGAGACAGACTGCAGCTGGGCAGATGGCTGTAGCGCTCCTTCCAACCACATTTCCTGATTTCCTGGTGGCCTCCCCCAGCCGCCTGCTCCCCCTCCCCACGCACATCTGGACAGCTGAAGCCAAGACGTCTGCCTTTATTCTTTATCTTGCTGCTGAAGTTCTGAAGTTTTAGAAAGGCGGTACAATCCCTGAGGAGCACAGCTTTCTTCAGGCACACGGTGCCGTGTCCCGGCGCTGTAGTCTCTTTCAGTCGGCATATGTCAAAAGAACAGTTCTGGTCACAGTTTCCTTTGTTAAGTGAAAATTTACACTGCTCAGGTTGTCTTGAATAAAATATTGACAATATTTTTGATATTAATCTAGGGTAAGTCAATACTGGTATGCTAGGAATATGGGTTAAATTTGCTGTGAAGTAGTGGGTCATTCATGGATTTTTGTCACTGGGAATGTGTGTATTTACTTATAACTTTGCAGTAGTATTAATGTTTAAATTTATAGACGTTTAAGGATTTATTTCACCAAATTGCTTTCTGAAGGTTGATCAGAAGTGATTAATATATTCAGCATATTAAATAATTGTAAAATTGTTTACACACCTTAGACTGTTATTATTCTGACAAGGAGTACAACTTGTTCTTAAAATGTTCATACAGTAATTATGAATTACATTTGTTAAATTATGTATAAATCAGATTAGTCAAATCAAATAGAAAAAAACAAATCTTCATTGCAGTTAACAGAACATGAAAGGTCTAGTCTGATATGCACAAATGTCATACATTGTACTCTAACAGTAAAGAAAAACACCAAATAGCATCAGGAATTGTAAGAACCCTGTCAATACTGCAGGCATAGGCTCCGAAAAGTGTCTTACTACTCAGTTCACATACAGTTATTAAATCCTTCATAAACTTGCTGTTTGATTAATTAACCATCTACAATTGTGGTGGTGGGCCACCTGGATCAAAGATACCAGGGCTGTTTTTTTTTTTTTTTTTTTTTGTCCCAGTCCAGCCCTGGAGTGACAATAGCATTTATTCTATCATAGCTGTTGGCCTTGTTTTTAACACTGTTCTAAAGTAGTGTAATGTTTCTCAAGGTAAATGAGTACATGCGCCAGTCTAAGGATAAATGCTCACATCAAAGTAGCCACTTAAAATGCGATGATGTGAGTCAATATTAGAAACATCAGGCTTTCTTTATATGAACGAATCACTGCATACTGCTGCCGTTCCTGACAAAAACATACACAGGACTGACAAACAAGCTCTTACACAAGTACAATACTTTCGCAACAGAATGTGCGTGCTAGTTTTAACTCTAAGTGGAACTGGAACAGGGTGGACGGTGAACTTCTAAGCAACCTCTCCGATTTTCATCGCAAATTTTACGCATGCGCATAATAGCCTCGAGGCTTCGCGGCGGTGCGGTTTTTATCGTCTCCGTGGAATGTTTCCTATTGCATCGTTTTCTCCTCTGTCACCAGCACGCCACGATCTTTTTTATTGTCCTCTTTGGGAGAAATTTCCTCTTACTACACAACGGCATCACCCCGTCTGAGGCAAGTTTGTTACGGTTGATGGTGCATAAACAGCAAGCACACTAAATATATAAATAACAAATAAATATATAAATATTCTGCTCATCATCTGTGACAATGCTTTATAAAATGATTAAGACATGTTTGTACCTAAAGTTTACAATTTTTCTATACAAAACAGAGAAAATCCGTAATGAGGAATGAATTACGGAGATTTATAGTCATTTGGCTGAACTTTACCCCATAGATTAAAAGGGTCGAACTACAAAACTCTCCCAGTTCACGATGAGGACCCATAAAATCAGCTCATATAATATAATACTGTATTTTAAGGACTCCAGTCATATATGACTCGTTTTATTGTTTTTGGACACTAGTTGCTTTGAATTTTATTTTCTTTAAAACAGTTTAATAAGGAGTGATATTTTACATTTTGTGCTTATTCAATAACCTATGGCCATTTTATTCCCATTAAGTTAATAAACATCTTAAATTGTTCCCAAATGAATGTATAGTGATTAACTCCTTGAGCCAAAGTTTCAACTCTTTACCTCCGGAAGCCAATCGGTCTCTTCTCTTCGACCCTTAGGGTGACGTCACGCTGTGGCACTGGAATAAAAAAAGACACGGGTGTCCCCCCAAAAAAAAAATAGTGACCAAATATCACCGTTACAGCTCGTGACAATTTCTTCCACCCCAAGACACAACTGATACCTTTTCTAAATTAGACCCCATCCCCTACCATCATTTTTAATTCCCTTTTTCCCCCGTCACACTATCAAGTTTAAATTGCATTTTTTCACTTTAAGTGTTGCTGAAAAAATTACTTTTGAGCAACATTTATTTTGGACGTGAACTTAAACTGTACTGTGTTGTGCCTCTTTCCGTTGGTAATTTAAATTCATGAACCGCTCCCTTGTGTTATGACCAAAATATTGATATATCCTTACAAAAGCCCCAGAAAAATTACCTGTGAATTCAGTGTGGTTAAGATGCCTTTAAAATCATTCCTAAACTTGTAGTCATTAACTCTGGATAGTCTTAACAGAAGGTCAGTCGCTTGCTCTGCAATTTTGTTCATGCCTGCTGAAGTAAATGTCGACCTGTTTAAAAATTACAAGTGGATAAATGTGTGGAAATTATATGCACTCTGCTGGACTGTTCAGTTGTGAAGTCTACGGTTTGCATCAGTATTGAAAGGGGTTTGGAAGTTGTAAAGGAAGTCATAAATCTTCAAGTAACCACATTGTCGGCGAGCCCCTTCGAAAGAAAGTATTAGAATAAGCACTTGGTCCCACCAAACACAAAACGTTCAAATAACGTTAGCCAAACGTTTAGGGACCGTTAAGAACGTTTAACTAACGTTATCTGAACGTTTTGTGTGTGCTGGGGTGTTTGAGCACTCTTCCAAAAGCTATTCCAAACTCTGCTCACCTTGCAGACGTTGAGTTTTACAAAACTGATATAAATAATATTGCTTCATTTGTTTATAATACCCGCGTTTCTCGTCTTTATCAACCATGAAGAGTCCTTTTAATCAGGAAAACGAAACGCGAACGATGTGATATATGGGAAACTTCTATATGTTTGAAGTGGTGAACGTTTGACGAACGTCGTCATTTTTTTAGTTGTCACGGAGCGGTCGAAGTGCAGCTTACAAAAAACGGCTAAAGAAATGTGTCAAACAGCACATATATTGTAAATGAGCATGTGGCTGTTTTATGTGGTTTTTGCAGTGTGTGTGTGTGTGTGTGTCTGTGAGAGAGAAGGCATGAGTGTTTGTGTGTGTGTGTGTGTGTGTGTGTGTGTGTGTGTGTGTGTGTGTGTGTGTGTGTGTGTGTGTGTGCGCGCGCGCGCGTCCTCGCGCGGAGTATTAGCAGGAGGACGAAGAAGCCGTGACTGAGCGATGTATCAGTTGCGTACCCAGAGCGTTCGAGTTCCCGTGAGAAGGGATTAACAACTCCCACAATTACAGAAAGCGGAGCCACCCACTCGGTCTAAATATTCTAAATATCCCGTGGCTGTGTGTGTTGCAGCCCAACACTCGTGCTGTCTGTTCAAGGCTGCCATCGCTTACATAAATAAATACACTCAAATCACCCATCGCGGCTGTGGTTTTTGTGTGCCATTTACAGATATAAATGCCTCGCAAATTTGTCCTTCAGCTGCTATGATGACATGGTTTAGCAAACGCACGCCTGTGACTGCAACTTTCTTGACCTCTAGCGCTTTGTAGCTTTGGGAATGGAACTGTTTGAAATATGGAAGACATTTCAAAGATGCTGCTTGTAAAAAAATTGTTGGTGGTCCAACGAGGTATTGTTACCACATTGACTATTACACAATAATGCTTACAATGTCCTTTTGAAGAGACATCTTTTTAAAGCTACTCAGTAAGCTGTATGTTATTTTTTTACGCATGTGTACTTTTCTGTAACTCAAATTTGAGTCAAACTTTATATTTTACTCAGCGGATATCAGATGGACTATGCAAATTGGTTTGCTTAATTTTCTATAAATCGTTTTCCGAATTTTTGATGTATTTGCCTTGTCTGTACCAGATGTGTAAACTCAGGAAATTTTGCTCTTCCTCAAGAAATCGGTGGTGTCAGTGTCTTTATCGAACATCCATGTTCTGTCTTCACGCTTGCACAACTGAGGGCGAGTTTTCTGCTACGATCTTAAGAAAACATCTGCGCATATTAAGGCGCTGAAAGAAGTCTGCGTCTCTGCGTTGAAATTGGCCACAAACACCTGTGACTGGACCGTGTCAGCCTTCATATGCTTTGTTTTTCCCATAAACAGTACACTGTTAAATGCCTTCCCATGCTCATACGGTAACAGTGCAGTTTGTCATCTTTGGCTAGTCTAAAATCAACCTTTGTTTATTTATACTGACTGTCTTTGCTTGTTGTATAATTATTTTTGTAATGTCTAACACCAAACATCTCAAATATTTTGCGACGTGCAGTTTGTTCTGGTTGCTGTGCAACTGATTCGGTTTTTAGACTCCCCCGTTGGGTTCACATCAACCGAGAAATGTTCAAACAAATTCGCTGTCCAGACTTTGAGAAAACAATTCAGGTCTATGGAAGAAGCGTTTGCATAAGCACGTGAAACGCGCGTTCGGGGAGCCACACAGAGGTGCCGCTGCGTTCTGGCTGGTGACAGATGTGGAAAATTGCGCAGGCGAAGTGAGGAAGTGCAGAATGTATGTACAGTAGCTTTTGCTTCTTGAAAAGCTCATGCAAGAAAAACAGAAATGCAAAAGAGAGAAGCGCATTTTCGGCCAACTGACAACGACAAGAATACTTAAAAAAAAACAACAATACAGGTGCTGTTCACTGTGGTAATTTCTGCTAAATGAATGAACGAATAATTTCTACAGGTGTCAGGAGCCACCCCTTTGATGACGGGGTAATTTTTTTTCATGTGGTTACATTAATAATTTAACAGAATATTCATGAAGTCCCTTTTGAAGACACAAACAAAGCCTGTTATTCAGGCTTTTAGAAAAGGATAATTTTTTATTTCATCACAGAGTGTTAGTCATTCTGCACCACAAAGAAAACAAGACTCCATGTAATAAACATGAAAGTTGGTTTTCAGTTACTGCTTTCACTGTATGATGAAAGAATATTATCCTATTGTTTTAGCTCACAATAAGTCGAACGTGCAATGATTATTTTTCAGTAGTTCATGATTTTGAAGGCTGACATTTATTTATTTATTCAACTGTGCATGACAGTTATACTTTCACTGGGTTTTAATATGCGGATTATGTATGAGGTTTGTGCAGGTAAGGTGGATTGGGAAATTGAAATTGCCCATAGTGAGTGTGCGCGCACGCGTGTGTGTGTGTGCGTCCTGTGATAGTTTGGAACCCTGTCCAAAAAGTACCCTGCCTTTTACCCTAGACTGCCTGGCATAGGCTCTAGACCCTCTTAGACCCTGCCAAAGATAAACTGTTGGGCGGAGTAATGTTATAAATGAACAAGCAGTTAAGCATTATTTGTACCCCCAAAAAAAGCTGTAACAATTCATTCACAGCAGTGTCATATTTTATATAGAGACCACGTTTACATGTCTTAGTGACGGGCAACATGTATGGCAGCACGGTAACTACATCGCTGCAGTTCTACACATTTCTAGTTTTTTCCGTCGGTTAGTTCTACATTGTGTGATTTGCTTTTCAGGTTCTGTAATTTCCTAAAAAATTTCAAAAGGGCACCACACAGCTGAAATAACAGCATTTGTCAGGAAAAGTAACGTGTGCACTCCACCTAGTGCATTATGGGTTTTGGGATTGGCTACAGATCATTGCAAATTTGTCTAGTTACCGAGGAGAGATTGATGTCTTGGGGTTGTTAATATTGTAATGACTGTTTGTTTTTTTTTCTTTGCCTGCGTTGACGGGCACCTGATGCTAATGCTAACACTACACGAACTCTGACTGAACTCTGTCAGACCACCATCTATCAGACCACGCAGTGAATATTGTTTGATTAATACTGTCTTAAATACCAAAACTGTTTCTGTTTCGGCTTATGTGTTGCTCACCAGCAGTTTTTCCTGCGCCAAAGGCCAACTCATCTGACACTGCAACGAGCGCAGCATTCAGATCACAAATATAATCAACTTGACCCTGCAATGGTACCCCGTCCCAAAGTAAAATCCAACATCTTTAAGTGAAAGGCAAGGTCAAACAAGTCAAACCCTGCACTTGAAAGCACGTTTTTAAAAACCTGACCGGTCCTCACTAAGATTACATTATCTCATATCTTCAGAATATAAATCAAAAGAAAAACAAGCTTGCCGTTAACTTTTGACTGATTTAACAGTTTGACTGATTGATATCTACTGGGTAAATTCTTGCAAAACTTTAAACATTTCCACGGGTAAGAGGAAACAGTGGAGTAGCTCGATTGCAAAGATTACAGTAACTAGATCTGTTTCAGAATGAGTACAGAGCTGTCTGTAATGCAGCAGCCACTTGGTTTGTGTGTGTGTGTTTGTCGAGACACAGATGCTAGGTGACTGTTTTATTTCTCTCGACACTGAGGCCACTGTGTTGGTTTGGCTTGTGAAATGGAAACAAACTCAATCTTGAGGTTGACGACAGCGATTCTGAGCATGGAGCCTCAGGGCAGCTGAGCTGATACAGCCGCAGTGTTCTGACTGAACTGCCAATGGTAGAAACCGTTAAGTGTGTTTGTGCGTGCGTGTGTGTGCGTGTGCGTGTGTGTGCGTGTGTGTGTGTGTGCGTTTGTGTGTGTGTGTGCACATGGGTGTGTGCGTGTGTGTATGTGCGTGCGTGTGTGTGTGGGTGTGCGTGTGTGTGCACATGGGTGTGTGCGTGTGTGTGTGTGAGCATGTGTGCGTGTGTGTGGGCGTGGGTGTGTGTATGTTCATATCGAGGGAAATAAACTACAGGTTTCTCTAAAGCAATAAAAGTAATAACGTGCTCTCTTTTTTGTGCACAAAAATCTTTTATTTATCTTTTATTTAAAGTTATGACCAGTGTGCAATATCCACATGGGTAAAACACGGTATTATTTCTGTTATAATTGTTCTGTTATGACATAAAATGTATTGTTTTCAGAATTTTTTCACTGGAGGTTAAAAGGTGCTATTTTTCTCTGTAATGTCATCAAAGCCAGGCCACAAAAGGATTAAAGGAAGACTGACCTTTAAATTAGTCCAAGGCCATTTATTTTCTGTATTCTGGCCTATAGACTTAATTTCCAGTTGCACCATGGACCCCATCGCTGCCTGTCTGGTTTTAAAAAGCATGGCCTGCTATCTAAAACCAGACAGGCAGTGACGACTACTTGCTGAGTGAGCTGCTTCAATACATCCTTAAACTTGACTCAGGGTCAGCCTGCACCATCTGTTTCTTACCCACGTTGTTCCAATATGCCAAGGACCGCCATGAACACACAGGGGTTCTAGGGCCCTGCTGCATAATGGACACAATCAGAACATATTTTAATTCTGTACAAGAGGGTTGAATGCAATAGAAGAACTTAAATACACCCTCTGTTTCAGAAGGTTTACAGTGTCAGACAGATACAGTGGCCCACAGTGAGCTGTAAGCCTGTCTGATCCATAGACCAAAAAGACCATTGGCCTGTGGCTGTTTAGGTAAAGGTGGTAGCAGGCTGGGGAATAGTTATATACATTTAGAGTTTCTGCTGAATCAGTTCAGTGGAAAAGCCTTTAAGCCCTTGCTGGCTTCATGCTGTAACTTATGGTGAAGTCGGTAATGAAATATCTTTCAGTGACAGAGAGAAACAGTATAGGCTGCAGCTTTGTTTCCAGACAGTTTAAACATGGAACTGTGTGTGTATGTTTTTTTAGAGACAAACAAATTCTGACATCCGTTTACTGAGTCAAATGTAGTGTGATTCAAAAAAAAAAAAAATTATGTTGAGGCTTGCGGTTGACAGAGTTTGAATTCCCACAGGAGCGGCGGTTTAGCGTTGCCGTGGAATAGCTCCGAAGTTGTCAAAGGAGTCCCTTTTTTCATCGTCGTCGTTTACTTCGCACACAATTCAGATGGCCTTTAATAAAACTACACGGCTTTTTTCGCCCTTTTTTCTCCGATGCTAGTGGAATCGAAGTGCTTGACACATGATACCCGACACACAAAAGACATTTTCTCAGCACAGACACCAGATGCTTCATCGCAAAAATGTTTTCCAGATGCATATATATATATATATATATATACCAATATCACTTAAAATGTACTAGAATATATCTCCATTTAAAGAACTTATTGAAAGGATTGCTAAGAAAAAAGACCCTATACATTGTCTGTCAATATCCCTGAACAATGTCAAGATGATATCCCTAAAGGACAATTCGGTTTGCCATACCTTTTCCTATTGTTAATTCTGTCTCCCTCTCTCCTGAGAAAAATCCTTTCTTTCCTGTTCTTTATCACTTCTTTTCTGTCCTCTGTCACCCCTCGTTTATTTTAACCCTTTGTCAGTGTGTCCCACTCATCGAGTACAATGGAACATGTACCATTGAGGACTTATAGGTGCTGAATGTATAGCTTTTTAAATCTAAACAAACGTGTAAGAATAGCAGTATCTTTGTTAACAGAATTGAATACTTCCGTTTGTCCTCCTTCAACAATACCACACTAATGCTCACCATCTCTGCTGAATGAAAGGCTATTATATGGCAAAGGTAATACTCATTGCAATGTATTCAGGAAAAGATCCGACTTTCTTTACTGTGTATGAAAGTATGAAACTAATTATTATTATGCTGCCTGTTTACAGGGGTGGCATCATTAACTGTATATAGTCAGTGCATAAACATCTTTATATGATATTGTTTAGAACACAAAAGCTATTTATTAATAAAAACTATTCCACCAATGTAAATGGTGTAGTGCTAAATTTGTAAATTTAAACGTGTTTGCAGAGGATTGATGTCCGGAGCACGTAGGTTTTCAGCGTACGTCTGTATCACACCTCAAAACCAACACTAATCATTTATTTACGTTTTAATAGAAAACACTTACTAATTTTATTACACACATTTTATTGGTGCCTTAAAGTTGAGTTTTTGACCCTGTTTTGGGCCAAGTAGTTATCAAATTGAAAATGTGCTGCTTTGTAAAACATCTTCCTTCATTTAAAATTTATGAGGATGGTGGCATGTTTAACTTCTAATAGCCTTTCTCTGTTTACAAACAGATTGGATGAACACCGTGGCCATTTCAACTCCACTGACGCACATGTACCCTGATGACATTTTCCTTTATGTAAGTTCCTTCTGGAAGGCAGGTGGAAATTATATAGAAAAGGTCAGATTTTTAAAATGGAGAAAGCAGGTCTTTGATGTCCTAATAAAGCATTTGTGAAATAGTCAGTCAGAGAATGCAGACCATGTGTAATTATTGATGATGCCTGAATACTTCTCGTTTATTAATTTCCCTAGCCTTTGTTCTGATCACTTTCTTGTACCAGAATGGACTGCTTTCATTCCAAGCCATCTGGTTCCTGTTTCCGATGCATCAGTGCCGATTTCCTCGACAGTGATCCGTCACTGGTTCTCGCAGTCTGAACAGCGCTGTCATCGAGGGGTTGCTGAGAAAAGGTGACCAGCAGAAGGGGGGGGGGCACTTGCCCTTGTGTGCAGGTGGCAGCTCTGGAGTCATTCAGAGACACAGAGAAGCTGAGGGGAGAGGCCCCACCCTGCCAGGTACACAAGGGAGACAACATGTGACATATTGCCATTAGCAATGGGCTAAAGTATTTTCTTTCTTTTTGCCCCGCCTATGTTTTGTCTTCAAAAACAATGTAGGATTCCCAGAGTTTTGTCTGGAGAGCTGCTCTACCTTAGACATGAAGGGGGTCACATGATAAACAGGTCCTGGGAACCTCTCTGTCTCCTAGTAAGCAGTTCATGCTATCCTCAATACCAAATATTTGAATAGTATAAAGGTTTAGCTACTCAGGCTCTGTGATATACAGTGAAGAATCTTCTAAGTAATTATACTGTACATACAAGGGTTAAAAAGTTTAACTGTTTATAAATTAAAAAGCAGTGTGAATGGGTAACACCATGCAAGGGCAAAATTTATCAATTTTTCATAGATTAGCCAGAGCCATTGTGCACGGAGACCCACAGTTTGAGACCCACATAAAAATATAAACAACTTACTCAAACGTGTTTCTGCCAGTATTCCTTGGTAGTCTGGGACTTAAAAGTGACTGTAAAGAATTTTACTTTTATTTATTTTAAAATTTGCATTTAGAAGATGCCGTGTAAGTGCTTATAGTTTTCATTCCCGTTTTGTGAAGAACGAACATACTCATCTTTATTTTTAATAATCTTAAACTATCTTCATTTGAATTTGGTAAAAAATAGATTATGAAGTTAAATTTTGGGTAAAAGACCACGTTGCAACCCTGGGGGGATAAAGTTCAGGTATTGACAGTGTGCAGATTGTTGGTCTGCTTTTGATGAACTGTCAAGTCTGCCTTTGATCCTCGAAGAAATGAAACCACACATGGACACAGATTAAACGTTTTAGGAGAATACGAAGACATAAAAGCAGAATTTGCACTGGCTGCTCTTTACGGATAAAGTATTAATGATAACCTGGGCAGTTATTAGAGAACTGTGACCGTGACTTTTTTCGTATTTTAGACATTTGAGAGCAGAAGTTACAAAAAAGTTTGACATCCTGAGATGAATAGCATTTCATCCGTACATACAGAAAACTTATGGTTTTCCTTTTTTTTTTTGCAGATGTATCACCCATAGAATATACAGCATGTAATTTTAGACCAGATGTGATTGTGAGGGACATATATATTTATTTAGTAGGACTATACAAACCTTGTTTACCATTTGGATTTCATTATATTCGTATATACTGAAAACCTTCAAAACAACGTGAATTTTAACGAACAGCATAAATAAATTGCAATTACATGCAATTTTGTTAGAGAGTATGAGTTAAAGTCTAATTTGCCCCAATTACATCAGTTGTCTAACCTCATTTTAGCATTAAAAACATTAACCAATTTCATGCTTTACGGATGTTTGATGTTTCACAATTCAGTACAGCAAAGAATTTCTGTAAAGAAATAACCTGGAATAAGCTTCCAGTGATTAACATTATTGCATTGCCTACCAAATATTTACAAATTATGTTTTAGAATTACCTGCATGTCTAAAGTTAATTTAATAATAATATTTTAAAATATTAACACCTAAATGTTAAAATTTGAATTGGGAATTCAAAAAACATATTTTTTTCTTTTGTCTTATAACAGGGTTGTTCAGTTACAGTCCTGGAGGGCTGCAGGTTTTTCTTCCACCCAATTAATTTGTTTTAAATTTGACTAATCACTGTATTAATTACACATGAATTACATTTACATTTCATTCTTTATGATCATTTGCATGTGCCTGCACTTGGTTGTCTTAATTTATTGGGAGGAAATTAAAGAAGAAAGTTAAAACTGAGACTCTTTTAAAATCTGTAACAAAAGATATGAATCACTTTACAATTACACTCTAACTACAGAATCAAAGCAGAAAATGTCTGGATAATTCAACAAAGTGTTTGATTTAAACTGGTAATCATTAGTTATGTTAAAATTGTAATAATTAATGAACAACACAAACAGGTGCTAATGACAAGGAATGCCTAATCAAGAGCAGTGACTTAAGTGACTAACAGGAAATTGATTAAAATATACCATAACTGTTAAAAAATGTTAAGAAGCAACATCTGTTTTTGTCATGGTTTTAAAATCCTTATAGAAATGAATTAATCCTCTTGAGAATTTTTGGATTGACCGTAATTACACAAAGAAAGTCGATAACATTTAATTGAGATTAATGTTCAATTAAAAGAAGAAATTTACTGAAACAAAAACCTGCATCCATTTCGGCCCTTCAGGACTAGAACCGAATACCCAAGGTTTATAAAAATAATAAATAATTTTTGAGATTTACTGTCAGCTAACAGCATTAGTAAAAGTATAAAATGTTTGGAATCTAGACGACACAATGATACAGGTCATCAGGAGGTGAGTACAGAAACTAGAGAAAGCTCAACAGAGCAATTTCTTTTGCTAACTCAACTCATCAACATTTCAGCCTGCTTCTACACTGGCCACTCTGGTAGTGGGACGAAAGAATTTCGGCTTGACCCTGTGTTCATATAGACAGACTGTTTACAAAGCAAAGTCAAATCCAAGGGTGGTGGAGCGTTCCAAAACAAACTGGAAGCTTGGATTCATGATGTTTCCTTACTGCCTGTGTAATGTTGCCTACTTAAATGGTCATGCTGTGGAAGTTATGGGGAAATAAAGTCTTTTGAAAATGATCAACAATGAAGGTGACTAGAATTTAACTATATTATATTCCTGTATAGCTGTATAAATGAAACCATGTGTTATGGTCTGAAGAGACAAAACCTGGGATTTTAGGACAAGAACACTAGTGTTTCATTTGGCGTTAAAAGAATGGAACCTATTTTTAAAGGACCCTCCTGCAAACTGTGAAATTTAGTATGGTTCTGTGTTGTTGGGGGTCTTTGGCAATTACTGCCGCACGCTAAGATAAATGCATTCATAAACTACAGCAGGTACCAAGACTTTTTGGCAGAACGTTGTGAGTCCTCTGCCAAGATGCTGGAGTTTGCCTGGGAACTGACCTTCCAGTAAGAATATGATCCTTTAAATATATCAATATCTACCAAGAAATTGTTGACCAACCACAGAATCTCAGTGTTCAACAGCTCTTTTCTGGGCTTTGATCCAGTGGAACATTTGCGATTGAAACACTCAGCCTACAAATGTGAACCAAAAGCCCTTAAATTAAAAAAAAAAATAATAATAAAATAATAATAATAATAAAATCAGAAGAAAATGAGCAGTCCCTGTTACCCCAAAAGAAGACTTACAAAAAAAATCCACCTGCAAAGGTCTTCAGAAGATGAAGTTCTCAGTGTTAATCAACGAGAAACATGTAGAAAAAAACCACAAAACACCAACGGACAGTGTGCCAATATACCTATTTTATCCCTTTCAAAATGTCACAAGGGCAGGTTTGCTTAAAAAATATGTACCGGTTGTGTTTATGTTTTACTCCAAAATTTTATTTTAAAAAGACAAATTAAATACAGTATTATTTTTATGAAGTAGATGGATGAAAAAAAAAACACTGAAAAATACTGTTTGTGGAGAGCTTGGCAGGGGTGGGGGGACTGAAGCCTCTGGAAGGGGGCACCTTTAGAGTGTAGAAGGAAATGTCAATGACAGTAAATTAGCATAGACATATGGTAAAACAGCAGGTTCCCACAAGGTCCTTGAGCTGTACCAGTAACCAAAATGTAATTTCCACCATCTCGGTATGAGACGACGGGCTGAACTAGCATCCTACCTTCGTTTTTCCCTGACTTTCCCACTGCCGTCTAGGTTCCTTCTCCCTGCAGGACGCCTCAGCGCGGGGAAGGACCCGAGGCTACGTGCACGGCTGGAGCAGAGCCAGCGTCCGCGGTGTGCGATTGTGGTGCAGAGTAACTTAGGCTCTGCTTACGGGCCTTGGTGAACACAGCTGTGAGCTTGCTGAAGGTTTGTCCTCAGGGCGGTGGGCCTGTGAGCTAAACCTAGGATTTGGAGAAAATAGCTGAGCCTCTGATCCCCTGACCCTGCTCCTTTCTTGCTTTGAAACTGTTCAAAAGCTTATCGCTGTGTTCACGCAATTGGCTCAAGGAAACCACACAGTGCAGCTATTGGATGGAATTCTAAAGGTTTTTTAATGAAATAAGTTCAATATATATTTTTAAATCAGTGTTTTACAAAGTGGGTCTGCCATCAAGTTTGGTTCTATGCCTACTAACCAAATAAAAAATCTGATGGAAAAACAATCTTAAATAATTATAAGATTTGTTACTGTATTGTTTGGCATATTTTTCGTGTTTGATAATTAAGTAAGTGTGTGATTAATTAGGGAGAGGGCAGGGGGGATGTTCTTGTTTTAATTCACCCTTTTTAAAAATCTGCTCTTCCCTTCAGCACTTTGGACAGCTCAGAGGTTTAAATGAATTAAGATTTCAGGCTTATGGCAAAGCTCACAGCTAAAGCAAGGATAATACTGGATCTGAGTGGTATGGGTTCAAAAGCTGATTGATGGTCATATGCCATTAAAAGGAACTTATCACATAACTTTAATTTCATCAACATCAGAAGTGGATTTTATATGAATTTTAAATCTATATTTTGTGCATTTTCTGCTATACTGTGAAAGGCAGATGGCAGAAATAAATCTGAATGTGTGTTCAAACATAAAAGTATTAATTTTGTGTTTCATAACCAGGAATGTTGACTTTGGCAGAGGAAAAAAAATCCGTTTTGGGTAAACTGTCAGGTTGAGGAAAATGTGCACTCTTTCAAAGTGTGTTCCATTTGTCTTGTTTAGATGCGAATTTCTCGAGTATTTTATCATCTAATAGCGTAATCTCAGTGTTTTCTGTCATCACATGAAATTAATATTGACACACTCTGGTTTTGTTCCGCGTGCTTGGAAGTATTCGATGCACAGGATGGGGTGGGGGTGTATGCTGGAGATCGAGGTGGATATTTTCAGTTGTGTTTGCAGCGTTCTGCTCAGTGAAAGTGTTTTAAACTGTGTTCCTACTTTGGTTTTGTCTTTCTTTAATAAAAACCTAAGTATATATTATTCATTGAGTTAAACACCTTAGTTAAAATGTAGAAAGCTCATAACACTAAGTTGAAATTGTATAACTTGTTTTTATAAATGTTACAAATTTTATAATAAATTAAACAAAGATGTGACCATGACTTATTGGTCAATGAACTTTTTACAATGAGCTAGGATACGTTTAAATGCAGAGTTTTAATATAAAGATTAAACGGAATGGAGCGGATTTCACAGAATCCTAAGTGTTGTGTTTTCAGCCATAGATTGTAGGATCATTACAAAGAAAAGCAATCCACCTTCAATAGGTACTTTATTGTTATTCATCAGTAACGAGGAAATGAAATCAACAGTATAGTGTTTAAACAAGAGGGACTTGTTTGGGTTTATGACAATTATATGCTATTAAGAAAAAAACAACAATTAAGACTGCTTATATATTACAACCATTA
>JABJVR010029507.1:0-35319 GCA_025773905.1 Chitala chitala
TCCTGCCCCCTCTGCCTGCTGCTCCAGGACATTAATCAGCTCACTGCAGTGCCTCTGTGGGTATTAGATGGTAGCTTGGGTTAGATTGGAAAACACAACCCACCACAACTGCAGCTTCTCATTCATCTCACTCGTGTGCTTCTCTGAAAAGGAAGTTACTACTTAGGCTGGATGCAAATGAGAAAGAAATGGAGGAAGGCCCAGTTTGCACTGGATTTGAGAGGGTGGAGACAAGAAGAGCTTAGAGCAGGTGCTGCTAGTGGGTGTGGCTACACCAGTCACCTGCTCAGTACCTTCTCACTCCTTGAGGTGTGACCGTCTCAGAGCCTGCCCACCCCTCTCCTCACGCTGATCCTGACAGCTCTCCTTAATCCAGACGACAGCATGCAAGAAAGAGCACATGTGCATCCCGCCGGCAGCGCCGTGGTAACGGCTAGCTGGAGTGGCAGGGGACATCTCTCGTTAGAGCAACGGTATCAGCAGCTCTGTGAGAGTGCTGGGGTGCCCTGCCAGAGAGGCCCGGGAAAAGCTCACCACACATCATCACATCTGGCATCAGTCATTTTTACTGCATGTGACAGTGACACACACACACACACACACACACACACACACACACAGAAGCCAGCTTTGATCTGGATAACTACAGACGAATATCCAGGAGCAGTCACAGCCAGGACAAGGTCCCATACCTCAGAGCCCATCCACTACAGCAGACTAGCTAGAAAGCAGCTATCTGAAATGCATTATACATCAAGAGGCCACCCTGCTTCCAGAGATGCCACAAAGGCCTAGGATAGAGTAATGAGGCAGCAGGCTCGGTCCCTGCATGCCACGACGCACACTGCTAGCCTGCTCTGCTAATCGTCACACTGAGCTGCCAGTTTCAATGAGAAACCACAGGCTTCATGGCAGCCCTGCCTGCTGCACACCTAGAAACAATCTGTTACTGAAACCATTTCGGTTTAATTACTGAGCAGCTTGCTGGTTAAGGCTCATCACTGTGACTTAGGCCAAGTGCGATCAGCTCAGGTCATGGAAAAAAGTCAGATGGCAAGGCTCTCGATGACCTGTGTGAGGATGATGAAGATGGACAGGCACAATGTGAGGAAGAGGTAGCCAATGTTCAGATATGGGGGTTAGTCTGGACAGAGTGATTATGATGTCAAATGGGTCTGATTTGGTGGGGGTGTGGTTAGCACTGTTGTCTTGTATCTCTGGGTTGTGGGTTTGATTCCTGCCTTGTGTGTGGGGTTTGCTTTTTTTTTTTTCCCTGTGCTTGGTGGGTTTTCTCTGGGTTCTCCAGTTTCCTCCCACAGTCCAAAGACATGCAGGTTAGGTTGATTGGTGTTTGCAAATTACCCATGGTGTGTATGCGTGCGTGCATGTGTGTGTGCCCTATGGTGGGTTGGTGCCCTGCGCAGGGTGTCCCCTGCCCTGTGCCCTGTGCTTCCTGGGATGGACTCCAGGCTTCCCGCAACTCTGAATTAGATAAGCGGTAAATGTTTCCGATTTCTGTAGCCTATGGTGTCTTGTGGCTGTGCTCTGTGAGGTAACCCCAATTAGGTTGTATACTGTCCTATGGAAAGGCTAAAAAGTAATGCTGTAACCAGAGCCATCATTCACTGATGACAGTCAGAATATGGGTTTTCTGCTGTGAGGCCACACTATGGTATTGACCCATACAGGCTGTCTTAAGACTGAACAGTAAACAGTAGGATGTAGAAGCAGGATCTAGCTGTCAAGGTGTCACAGTAGCATTGCAAAATGCCTCTCCAGGCAATGATGGTTCACTGGTCTTTTAAGTGCTGTGGTGGCAAATTAATTGGGAGTGGTGTCAACAGCAGCACAGCATGAATCCCAGATCTGGGTATAACCCAATCGTCATGGCCACTAGGACTGATTGCCAAGGAGAAACTGTTGTGTCACAAGCAGTGCATGGCCTGTTGAAAACTTGTGACCAGGAGACCCAGTTCAGCCTCAGTGCCAGTGCCATGTGAAAGCTGTTTCAGGACCTTAAAGGAACGTCACATGTTTTGATTATGCCATCAGTCAGCAATGGTCACATTGTGGCTCCTCATGCTAGTGGCATTAAAAACAGGGAACACTGGTTGATTATTCCTTATTGTAGGGTGGCCAGATGCCAGCGGTCTATACTTTGACGCATCAAAAATTCACACCTCCCCCCCACCCAAAAAAATGTTGAACTCTCTCTCATACAGTAAACTGGCACTCATTAGATAAGATACTACAGATCATTCAGAAAAAAAAATAATACAAAGTTCATTCATTTTCTTAACCGCTTAGTCCTGGTGAGGATCACAGGGAAGCCTGGAGCCCATAGGGCACGGGACCAACCCACCACAGGGCACACACACACACACCCACACAATGGGCAATTTGGATACACCAATCAACCTAACCTGTATGTCTTTGGACTATGGGAGGAAACCAGAGCACCCAGAGAAAACCCACCAAGCACAGGGAAAACATGCAAACTCCACACACACACACACAGACCCAAAGCAGGAATTAAACCCCAGGCCTGGAGGTGCACGGTGACAGTACTAACCACCACGCCACTGTGCCACCTAATACTAAGGCCAGTAAAATGAAAATAATCTGAGTTGAAGGGTTAAGGCTAACGTTCTTCCTGTTGTACACCGGAAGCAGTCTCACACTTCTTCCAGGTCACAAAGCTGTTAGCACTGGCAGCTCTGTTGTACTGCCCAGAATTGAAGATGGCCACAGTGTTCAAGTGTCTTTTGTCAGTTATAGTCTCTCTCATTGTTTGGATAAATCTATTTATTTAGCTATAAGTGCACTCAACCACTTATGAACACTAAGAAATGTGCAATGTTGTTATGTTCATTTGACATTTAGGTAGTGTGCAATTTTATGTTTGTTTTGTCTTTATGTATATTAAGGGGTCTATTTTCTTTCTTAATTAAAAAAAAATTCTTTTAATTCTTATGCACTGGCAGGAGTAGCTACTGAATTTCAATGTACATTGTGTGCAATGACAATTAGATCTCTTATCTTATCTCTTATATATATGTAAACACTGGCATAACTTTAGACTCCTTCTATTTCTTCCCCAAATCTCACCATTGCCGGTCTACATTAAAAAGAAAAGAAAAAGAAACACCTGATTTTGTTTCTCTTACTATTTCTATCCATTACTCATCCACTTGTACTGTACAGGGTTGCTGGTGGTCTGGAGTGTATCCCAGGCAGCCTGGGGTGCTGGCAGGATACACCCTGGGCCTGGCACCAAGCCAACACATGGTGGCATGCTATTTTCATACTAGGTAATTTCATTTTAGCATGTAGTTCTGTAAGAGGGCTGTTCTTAATTTCCACAAGTAAAGAGTGGCATCTACAACATCACCGAAAGCATTGTCAGGTGTTAGTATATCGTGACAGGAGTGATGATCTGGGATACCAGTGGCACATCTTGTGAAAATCTGTGTTAAACCATCACCTGGTGTCCAGTCTGTGATCAGGACCTCCGACAGATGCTGCTGAATCTAAAGAAAGGTTTATAAACTCTGCTACTTTGCCTTTCGTGAATTATGTGCAGTTATACAACCCTTCGCTGTCCGCTCCAGGTTCAGATATTATTTTATTGGCTTTCAAACCTTCCCTTGAATAGAGCAGAACTGGTGCCCTGGGAATGAGGGGCAGGAGAAGGGGGGTAAATCACACTGTATTTACGATAGTCATCTGATCCCTTTATGAGGAGGATGATGGGGTCACACCCCAGGTGGTAAGGTTATGACTTTAGAACCTGTGAGTCAGGTGAGATCCTGCCTTATCTTGGACTAGACAAGATCCTGGGATGGAGTGGATAAGACAAGCTGAGATAAGCCTTTATTCGTCCCACAGTGGGGAAATTTCAGATGATCATGTCATTAAAGTGGATTAACTACACATACTATTTACATTTTGTAAAATGAAATGAACTGTTGTTCACTGCCAGTATGATCTCTAATTTGAAGTGAGTGTTGTTTGTTTCTGTTTATTTCTGTTTATCTGAATCCATCCACTTATGCAACCAGGCATGGTGAAAAATTGGGAACCTGACAGTTATGCCTTCCTCGCTTGAGAAAACTAACATTTAGCAATAATACTGTGTATTTGTTTCTTATTGTCACAAATTTAATAACACTGATTTTTACTTCATTTCATTCAGACGTCATTTTTGTTTTTCATTTACGTTGCTTGGGCCTTTATATTTACATTTACTTCAGAACATTCCCCGTCACCATCTGGTTAAAAATGATTTATATCCTCTATGTGTGGGGGAAAAAATAATCCAGTGATACAGGAGCCCTGAGTTTGGCACCATGGCAACAAAGTCTGGACTGGTATTTGCCATGGCCAACATAATTTCCCTAGGGTGTGCTCTACTTATGGCAGAGGTGCTCTGCACTCAGTTCCATTAAAATTTCATTTAAACAGTGACCATTTTGTGCCAGACACAACACCCATTTCACACTGCCGTTGTCTGTATTAGTGCTCCCAAATGGCTTGTCGTGTTATGGTTGACCCTCCTGTCTGAGGCCGCGATGGGTCTGCGCAACTCAATTCCTCCACCGCCGCCACCCGTCCAATCAGCCCCTCTCTCGCCCATCAACCTCATCCATCAGTTTTAGAGGCAGATGTCAGCTCTGCTGATTGCCGAACCTCCCCTCCTCCACTCGGCCAGCCTTCAGAGAAGGCCCGGATCATGGACGCGTGCCCTTCGCCCGCATCAAATCGGTGTCACCTTGAGAAATTCTGTGCGAGCTCAGAACTGGGATCGTGTGCCTCAGCCACGCTGAACTGCTGTGCTTCTGAGAGGCCTTAGTCAGCTGTAAGCGGATCCTGCGAGACCGTGTCCGGCCTCCCCCACCCAGTTCACCGGTGAAACTGGACATGATTGATGCAGGACCTGCACTGGTTTTGTCCCATCTGCCTTCGTTCCCTAACAGTAGGCAGAGCGCAAAAAAATACAAGATCTCAAGCAGGAGATGAACCATGCGATCCTAGCACCAAATAAATATAGAAATTTGTTTTGTGTTTGTGTCGGGGGATGTGCTTTCTTTGCAAAACCACCTTCTTGTGATTCTATGTTTACATGTTTTTGTGTTCCGGTTTAATGATTAAAACCATGTAAACAAACATCACATTTAAGGACCGTGCATTGTTAGAAAACAGAAATTTAGTATTGCAGTTTTTCTCTGTCGGTTTGGCTCATTTTTTAAACATTCTTATCTTTGTCACAGCTTCATGCTCATTTCTCAAAACTGTTCATATAAACAGCACAACACCATAGTTCATCACCAAAAGCAAATTACTCACCTAAAACCCTTAGGTATTTCCAAACTAAATTCTTATGTCAGTGAAGACATCAACCCTGTCAAAATGAAATGTTCCACTGGCATCGCGTCAGTTAATCAGCTGAGTACTTATATTTGCAATTATGTGTGGAAACCTTTGTTTTTAATATGTGAATTCAACATAGAACAATCGAGTAACATTGTAAAAGAGTGGGGAAAAAAAATCACAGCACTGTATATTACAGTAAATCTACAGCGATGTATTACAGTAACAGAAATATGTACTCTGGAAACAAAATATCGAACTAATGCAAGTATGTGGCCTGGTGGCACGAGTTGAACCTCAGGCGGGGATACGGAAGTCTCCAGGTGCAAATTCCAGCCCAGGCACCAGGTGTGTCCTTAAGACACCCAAAATACTAGCTACCCAGGTGCTGAAAAAATGGCTGCCCATGATTCAACCCAGTAGGATGGGTTGAATGTACAGAACAAAGTCCTTGTATACAACTCACATACTTGGCTATAAACCCGATTCCCTTCCATTCCCTGCTAAAATACAGTGCTACATCACAGAATGGAGGAACACACCATCAAGCCACTCCTGTTTGTTTGGCCATAGATTGTCACCTACGTCACACCTGATATTCTCTCTGGCAATACAGCCTTGTGTGCTGCACCCACCCCCCGCCTGCTTCTGCTGTAATGTTGTCACATGTAGCATTCATGGCATCAACCAATGTCATTTGGTCTAATGGTCTATGATGATATACTTCCCACCTCTATGATGGGAAAAAACATTCTCAGTTGGATTCAAAAAACGAGAGCATGGTGGCAGGAGCTCTCAACAGTCAAGCGTCACCTGACAACCAACATGCCAGTGTAGTCGATATTATTATTATTATCCACTCAACTTCAAACCTCTTCACTTTTCCCCTTCATTGCAAAGCTTGCAGTTTTTAATTTCAAAATATATTTACAAAATGTTTAATGAACTAAGAATGGTCAATTAGATTTTGATCAAACACATATACAACTGATAATTGTTCAAACTGTAGACGATTGTAATTCGGCATTTACTAAACATGCAACAATTGAGCCAAAGCGACTGAGAAAAACTGTAATCCAGAGTAAAGATAATTCTTTTGCATGACATGACAAAAAACATTACAGCACATATTAAAACAAACCTGACATGTGTTATTATAACAGTAGCCATAGGAGTACAGGGCATATTTAAGTTTTTAAAGTAAGTCTAAACTACAAAGAAAAGTGCAGGTGTCAGCTAGGATAAATCAATAAAGAATCATCAGTTCACTTATAAAACTGGTAACGATTAGTTACGGTTTCAGTAACCGTCACCCTATTGTAATTATCTGGCTTGATGTTACCTGATGTCTGTCAATGCACTTTGCTAATATGCTTGATAATTTAATGCATGAGTAGCTTATTTTTAGTAAGAGGCCAATTCTGACCCATCTCCACCATACTTGTGTAAAACATACTAAAGTGAAAAACATTATGTAATTGTGCTTCAGGAATATGAAAGAGGTGCAAAATGAGTAAGTAGCAGTGAAAAGTTTCCAACATACACATCTGACAGCAAGCATGGCCAAACTCCAAGCCCCAATCACACATTTTTCGGCAAACCACCAACCGGAGGACTTGACTTCTGCTGTGGTTGGAAATTATTTTTGTATACAAATTGACATTGAGATATTTTTCCCTTTCTCCCCCTGTACAGTTCCAGTCCCCCAGCATGATTCTACATGTGAGAAACACATGTTCAGAAACACATTCTCACACTCATATAAAGCCAAACTTTCCAATACAGAAAGTATATAAATGCTTGTTGTATTTATACATTGGCACAATCATCGAAAAGTACCCTGGAGTTTCAATGGTTAAAGTGTATGTTACACTCTGCAGATTCAGTGTTCAGGGGTGCATTAAACCATGTGGTTCCACTGTACAGGTGTGCATTGCACTGTAGGTCCACTGTACAGGTGTGCATTGCACTGTAGCTCCACTGTACAGGTGTGCATTGCACTGTAGTTCCACTGTACAGGTGTGCTCTAGACTATGTAGTTTCAGATCCATTGGACCTTTTAATGATGTTACTTGAAATCAATGCACCTCACTGTCCTGCTCATTTGGTTATTTCTACAAGGGAGATGTTGGCCCACCAGGACCTTCTCAGGTAAGTGTCAACATCTGTGTTGTGCTGCTCTGTATGTCCATGTTTTTATGTCTGTAACTGCAGGTCTGTATGTGTAGGGTTGAATGTTTGTACATGAACCTGTGCATACGTATGGTTATTCTTGCTCTTGACATTTTATACGTTTATATCATACACACATTGATAGCACATTAAACAATGTGTGTGCGCTCATGTGTGTGTGTGTGTGTGTGTATGTGTGTGTGTACATGTGTGTGTTTTTTCCCAGGAAGGACATGGACAACCGGGACCGCCAGGCCCCAAAGGAGAGGTGGGGCAACCTGGACCTAGAGTAAGTGAGAAAAAGGATCAGATGTCACAGGTCAAGGGTCATGAGTCATTGTAAGTGACGTATACATCTACATTTCCAGGGACCTGAGGGAAAACCGGGGACTCCGGGATACGTGCTGGTAGGTACACACAAAGTGCCACAGTTGGCCTGAAATGTGGTCAAGATTCATACAGCTTGAGATATGCCTCCGGCACAGAAAGTGTGTTTAGGCAAGGCTTTGCTGAGACGGTCCTGTGTGTTTGTGGTCTGCAGGGGGGCACCACTGTGCCTGGGAAGGACGGTCTGGATGGACCCCCGGGGAAACCAGGGCCCAAGGTCAGTCACTGGTGGAAAGCTGTGTGTGGACTGAACAAATTCAGGGCTGCCTTTACACTTCGTATCTTCATATGGCTTCATAGGACCATGCCTGATTAAGGTTTGGATGCTCTGACTCATAGTGCATTGTTTACACCTTAAGTGCATTGGACTTCTGTGCGGTGCCACACTTGCATTTGCCCTCATATTCACGGTGAGAGTAAAATGTAATGTTTCCATGATGTCACTTCCTTCATGAGGGGATGTGTCTCTCCAGGGTGACCCAGGGAAGAAGGGAGAGTCGGGTTCAGTAAGTGCTCTCTCTCTCCCTCTCTCTCTCTCTCTCATATCCCCTTTCCCTCCTTCACACATCCGGCCTGCAAAGGAGGTGCAGTGTCCTCTGTAATTTCTGCTAAAGACACATATTTAAGAAAAGCAATGTGCAATTATGCAAATGATTGGACTTTCTCCTTATTAAAAAAGCTTACATTTAATGTAAGACTGTAATCACCCGCACAATATCAACTAATTACAAATCAGGTCACTTATGTGCTACAGGAATCTATTGTTTTTGGCGCACTATTTTTTGGGTCTAATGACGTACGTGATTGAATGCTGTAATTAATTCTTATAATAGCGTCTTCTGAACTTATTTTTAAAAATGTGAAGGCTCGTGTAAAAGCTACTTTATTCAAGAAAGCTTTATTTCATTAAACATTACAGTACAGTGAATACACGTAAAGTAAATGTCTGGTATTCGTACTCAAAGAAGCGACCAAATCAGTTGAAGGTTTTATTAAACTTGTACTTGAAACTGAGGTCTTTGTGTGGTATCAAGTTGATATGTAATTCCAGACAGTTTTTTGTATTTTTGTGGTTTTAACATTGTTAACCAATGGGCATGCATGTCTTTGAGCGGCGGGGTGAGTGGGAACGAACAATGACGGCGCACGACTTTGCTTGTTTACAGAAAGGAGATAAGGGAGACCCCGGTCGACTGGGTATAGCAGGGATGCCCGGCCTGCCAGGAACCCCGGTGAGACTCACTCCTCCACCCTTCTGTTCAGTCACGTGTCTAAATCATCCTATCACTTTCTTCATCATCCCCCTGTTTTTCGTGGTATGCAGGGTCGGCCTGGTGTGGACGGCAAGCGAGGAATCGCTGGGAAGGATGTGAGCCCAGCTTCCTTTCTGGTTTCACGGCAACTCAGTAGCACAGCAGCAGGCATGCTGACCTCCCTTCTCTCTCTTTCTCTCTCTTTCTCTCTCACTGTTCTACCTGCTGTCCTTTGTTTTTAGGGTGAACCAGGGCCTCAAGGGCCAAGTGGAGAGAAGGTAATGTTGGTGGGGGGCAAAGTCTCAGACGTAACACTGCTGTCTGTGAAGTTTCAGAATGAACACCTGTCTAAGTATGTAACTGGCTGCATTATCTAAAGTATCGGGTGCTAATTAACGTTTACTTTTGCAGGGTGCAAAAGGAGAGTCTGGAGCTGATGTGAGGGTTGATTTTGAGCTTTTTTTGAGACATCTGTTTGAGCAGCAAATGTGTTTGGATCTCCTACACACTGCCAGGTGTGTATTTACGTGTTAGTCTTCTTCAGGGGAAAGAAGGGATGAAAGGAGAGCCAGGACCTCCAGGCCAGCCTGGACCACGTGTTTTGGTGAACCTCACCAGTGGGCTGACCACAGAGACAGTAAGGAGTCTCCAGTTACTAGTCCAGCGTTTCTCATTAGTCGAAGTTTGGAAAAGACTGATTCCCCTTTCTCTCATAGGGCATCAATCTTGAAGATATAAGCCAAGCATTTCCTGTTCCCATGGGCCCCCCAGGGGCAGCGGTGAGTACGTCTCACTCTGGGGTTGCACTGCACTTCAGATACACTACGTGTGTTGGACACATTGATTGTATTTTTATGCACATGAATGACTAAATGTCTGGCTGTTCTCCTGTATTTATTTTTGTTTCCAGGGCCTGCCCGGAATGAAGGTAAGGGATTTTTGCGGATTCTACAAGTGGGACTGGAAGCAAAGTGCAATGGCTTCTGTACAGAATGATTGTCATTGTCTTTCCATGCCTTCCAGGGAGAGAAAGGAGATCAAGGTTTGAAAGGAGAAAAGGTGCGCTCCCTATAGAAATGAACATCAGGAAGGGAAATGAGTGCTTTGGAGACGGGACGTCAGAGAGAAGTTTTGTTTCGGTCAAAAACGATCATGCAGTTGAATTTATTTCTCCGTTTATAGGGTGACACTGGTTCTCCAGGAAGAACTCTTGAAATGAAGGTGAATTTGCAAAGACTAATCATGTTTTGATATTGTACAAAGAAAATGCATCCTAATAAACAACACTGCCAATCTGTGCTGTTTCATTTGCTGATATCCAGGATATTGAGGAATTGTTTGAGACCTACGGCATCAGGGTAAGATCCTGTTTTGTACTGCCGTTCTGCCGTTATACAGTCTTGGTATGCACGTGAATAATAATAATGACTCATAAAACTCCATTTCCCAGCTTCCCCTGCTGAAGGCTCTGATTGACAGGTTGCTACAAGATGGCTTGGAGGAGCTGCTGCGAGGCGTTTCTAGTGGCAAGAAAGGAAAAACCAACGAAGACCATTATTCAAACGTTATAACTGAATACAAAGTACGTGCTATGAACACTAATCAGCCTGACGCCAGTGTGTGGCTGTGGCAACAAAAGTTAAACAATAAATTCAAACTACTGACACGCTGGTCACAGCTTGGCAAGTCTGAGCAGATAGTGTGGCTGTACAGGGGCGTACAGGTGGCCGAAAAACAACTTACACAAACTGAGTGCTTTCTAAAATGTCCAGTTATAAGTAATAATAATCACTGCCTTTTAAAATTTCAGAACAAACAAGGCTAGTGTGCCAACAGTTCACTAATGGTTCAGGGTAGCCTGAAAACAATCCTGGTCACATTGTGCCATTGCAGAGTACAGGGCAGCACTGCAGACAATATACATTTACAATGAGATTATTTTTACCCACAGACGCCTGTGACGTATGAGGTTTCAAACGAGCCAGCAACTGAACTTGAAGTGATTGACATATACTCTGAGGTAGGGTATCTGTCCTACTTTTAAAAGTTCAGCCTTTATTTATGCTTATTTTGTTTATGGTCATTGATGCGTGTGTGTGTGTGTGTGTGTGTGTGTGTCTTTGTCTTTGTCTATGTGCACGCGTTCTCATTCTAGAATGGACTAAATGAAACAGCAGAAAGTCCCACGGCTGCTATGAATCACTCCCAGAAAGAGAACAAGACCAGCACAAATGGCACGGATGTCCACACCAGAAGGACAAAGGGTGAAGTCATGGTGGAGGGCAACTACATCATGACACCCCCTCCCAAACAGGGACCGGAGCTGCCAGACCTGAAGGCTCTCTCAGAGGAGGTACTGCCACCTTACACCAGTCCTCCACTGTAGGCATTGACACACCATGTTGGTTTCAACTCTGCCTTTACAGAGATAAGCATTTGCTTTAAAGTTGAAGCAATAAAGATGTCTGGTCGGACTTTTACATTGTTGGTTTTGTGTTTTGTGTCAGTTTTGTTTATGTTCATAGACGTTTCAACCTGTTTTAAAGCTTAACCAAGGACTACAAATTAGCTCTTAGCTAGATGCCCAACATGCACTGCATCAGTTGCATGTGTGTGACAGTGTTTAGCTGCGTGTGTCCCTGCAAAATAAACATATAGATAAATTTGATTATCAGAAAGACAAAAACATGTCAAGTCAGCAATGGAGGTTCCCACAGGGCTGTCAAAAGCATTCCCCATAGCAGTGTTTCTGAACACAACAGCCCAATGGGTGTGTCAAGTCATGTCAGGGGGCTACGCTGACTGGGTGCATCTGATATGGTAGGTTTTACGAAATGGTGGAGTAAAATACTTTTGAAATATGATGGTATGTTTTGTCGCAAAAGGTACAGCCCCACATTAGTGCCCTTGCAGAGTATAGTTTAGCTGTGCTGCCCTCGGGCCGCTAATAGACGAAGCTGTTAACACCACTAGTCATTTTGCTCCACATATTTGCATGTCCTTTATGGCATGTCACACAGGAAAGTTCCAGAACAGCACATGTTGGCATGGACACCCTCCCTGCCAGCGAGGAGGACCCACTGAAGAAGCCCCCGGCGGAGCAGAAGAAGGGCAAAGAGAAGGGCAAGGTAAGCGTTGCCATGGTAATCGCTGAGGTGCCCACACTTAAATTGGCACTGTGTGACCAGCTGCAGCTTTCTACAGAAAAAGGACATGTACTTTAAAACCCCACCTTAAAACTACAATTCCCTGTTACCCCATAAAGTGTCTACCTCACAGCATGGATCCTAAATGTTTTTGGCAACTTTTTTTTTTTCTTCAAATTTTATACCACTGACATGGCTAAATTTAATCAGACTAAAAAGATTTCAATTTGAAGATTATTTTTTAAAACTAACATTAAATATTTAAACAGAGCATAACACAGAAGTTAATTAAATTAATGGACCTAGTTCATTATCACTAACCAAAGCGCAGCATTTATGAAAACGTTTAATTATTTTTGCATTAAGGGTACCCATTGAAGCAGGCCACTGTTAGTAATATTAAATAGCCTGACGATTAAACTGTAAAAAATAATAAATGTGCCTTAAACATGTTTTTGCTAATCTCCCTTAATCTATTAAACTCTTGACCAGGGGAAAGGAAACAAAAGAAGAAATAAGAGACAAAGACAGCACTTGGTAACAGAACTCGAAGCTGATTGTGAACTCTTTAACTGCTGCCCCTGCTCATGCTGTAATAACGACCCGAGCGTTTCGGGAGTCTGTGCACGTCTCACTCTGTTGGAGCACGCGTCACTCACCCAAGCACACCTGACACCTCCTGCCAAGTTCACTCTTGTCTTAACCAGACTTCAGCTCTAGGGTGATTAGACTAACTTATGACAGCTGTCTATTTCAGTCATCACCGTTTCACGGGGAAACTTTATTTCACGTGGTGAATAATGCCTCATTATAGAGTATATTTAAAATGGTAAATGTCATTACTCATATCTTTTTTGAAGTTGCTCAACCAGCCGATCAAACCTACATAAGTATGTAATCGGTGCCAAAAGAAAAATTAAACACTAATAATATATATGTATAACTATGAGTAATTAACACATAAGCATGTCTTTTTCTATTTCAATTCTGTCTGAATTTATAACAATGCTGCCTTGAAATTGTTGAACACACACACATGGTTAGATTCATAAAAACATTTCGAATGTTCTGAAATGCTAAATTTGTAGCCGTGTTGTCAAACACTGACACGCCTGCTTTTGTTCTCTTGATCTGAAGACAGGAGAGAATGAGAAGGTTCGTGATGATGAAGACTACAGTTCTGAGTATGACGACACTTATGAGTATGAGGTGCGCTGCTGTATTTAATACTGTATGAAAGGCTGAACCTGACTGGTCTGAGCACATGGCATGTACTCCTCTTAATTGGTATTCAGAGAGGCTAAATGTGATTGGCCAATGTGAATGGTGTGTGGCTGTATCTGATTGGATACATGTAGAGTGAGAACAGAAAGACACATGTATGGGTTATATGAGTGTAAATATTTACGTGGTTTTGGGTATGATTATGAGAGGTTTAAATGGGCTTTGGTGTATTTGTGGAGGAATTTTGTGGTTCTGGTTTTACAAGGAAAAGCCTGCTATACTGAGCTTGACAACATATCTGCTATTGGAGACTCCTGGTTAAAATGAACACACTGAAACCAATGGCTGTGAACGAGAGGTGCACAAGGCCTTAGCAACAGAGCAAGGGTAGTCCTGTCTCAAATAGTAATCTAATAATTAGATCAGAAATATTACATTCAGGAAAATACACAGTAAAAGTGCTAACCACTGAAAGCATAAAATTATTCTCTTCCCTTTATTACACATTGGGACAGAATTTACAGTAGGGCTGCTTGTGAATTTTCACTCTCTGGTTCATGTTATCTGCACTTATCTGCAATTACTTATGTAAAGCGCTTTGAGGCACGTTGTGAAAGGCGCTATATAAAAATTAACTGAATGCAGCCTTACAGACTATCAAACTACTAGGAAAAGATAGTAATGAAGAAGGATCCTGGGTCTGATCCCCCTTTCAAACAGGTAGCTGGAGCAGAGCATGTTTGTCACAGGGACAGCCCACGAGACACAGGTGCTGTCAAGGAATGTCACCTACACAATTACTGTCATCCTGGTTCCTGGCCAGGGAAATGCCACAGGGCTCACACTGGCCGCCCACCACCATCAGCTAGTGCCGTGGTTTTCCAAACAAAGGGGAAAAGGCCCCAGCTTGTGGTTTTGGTACATCTTTATTCAAAAGTTGCAAGGAAGTAATGGTCCGTAGAGCACCGTGCGTACCCAGCGTCACCTCCTAAAAAGTGCCCCCCCAGCAGTAAATGTTCATCTCTTGTATACAGCTGCAATGCTGAGCGATACACTTAACCAATCACATTTCGTTCCCCACTTGTGACATTTAAGCATTTCACGTTTACGCCCGTTTTTGGATCCTTGCCAACAATAGTTCCTAGCAGCCTAACTGCTTCTGGTTAACTGGTACCATTACAACACGTACATCACACTGGCCTGGCAGTCATGGTGGCTTTGCCCAAGTTAAAAAATAAAAAATAAAAGTGGTATTGGATCTCAGCATTTAATCCATCCCCCTTGGGAGAGCAGGGGGAAGCTACATGCAGTGCCCAGGGAGCTAGCATTTGAGTGTTTTCCTGAAGAACACAACTGGCAGCTGGTCTGGGAACCCAGAGATTTCCACATACAGAATAATATATGTTATGGTTACATATAATATATACAGTTATATTAGAATACATGCAGTATATGCAATATGCACTCAGTGATTTTGTATCAACTCTAGTTATATACATATGAAAACCTCCCATACTAGCCAAAGTCATGAATATTAAAAGCTTTTGTGACGTGGCTCTTATCTTGCTAATAGACCACACGCTCTCCCAGTGCGTCTCCCCAGTGTTGTCATGGCTGACTTGCGTGTTGATTAAATAATAATAGAACGGCAACACGTGGGTTAGAACCTTATTGATAATTTCATATTTGTTGTGCTGTTGCCGACTTATTGAATAGATTTTCATTATTTTGCTGATATTGCCGCGGACCCGTGTGACCCCAGTTTGCAGCTGCCTGCTGAATCCATAAGAGTGTGTGAAAATGCCAGGGGAGGGGTGGTTCTGTGTTCTTCTGTGATTCACCACAATATTGTCTCTGCCTTGTTGGTGGAATGCAGTGTTTTAAATAGTAGAATATTAAAAATCATTCCCCGACAGGAATACGTTTTATTTTCCACAAGGGGTGACCTACAGTTTTTTTCTTCCTCTGACTTCAAGTAATTAAAATAAAACAATAGTGCAATAAAAACTTATTGTTTTTGGAAGCCAAGTTTCAGCTTGCTGAGTTAGCATTTAAAGATATGCTTTTAATGCGTTTGTTTATTCATTTTTTTTACAGGATGAACTTGCAGCAGAAGACCCTACGATCTCAATAGAGGAGAAGGAAGTATGTTTACTTCACAGTAATAGGCCTCATATTTGTTCTGGTATTTCAGTTCTTGCAGTAGGTTTCTGATTGGTTGATTTTACAATTTGTTAATAGAAGATCAGTGCTCATGAATGCCCTCTGATGTATAGCCAACAGGTCTTCTGCTTGTCAGTACCTACATCTATGTATGACACCTTTCTATTTGGTGGAAAAAGACATGAACCGCACTCACATTTTAAAAAATATTTTTTCACCTTTTTTTGCAACGAGTAGTAGATATCGCAATTTTAAAGTGTCCCAGAAAATTCTGGAAAATTCCACAAGTCGTTTTTTTTTATTTTCCGTTCATTCTTTATGTCATGCATAACCAGGAGACAGTTTGGACAGAGATTCCAGCCCCTTCTCAGGTAACAGAAGTGAGTATTTGCTGCTGTTTGCCTAACGCTGTGCAGGTATGTCTGTGTAGAAGTGTGGCCCCATTGCAGCTACGTTCGTTTTTAACGTCTTTTTCTTGCACCCAGAGCCCAACCCAAGCAGAGCATGACCACAAAGCTGTGGATCAGGTACGGCCGCAACTGTTTGCTTGCCAGTCATGGCGGAATACAGGGTGTGTAATTGTTGTCCGTGTCCAAAGTGTGGCAGTGTAGACTCCGGACCCTTCAGACGACTTAAGTACGTCTGTCGCTGTCCAGGCTCAAAGGCGGGTGTGACCTAGCAGCACAGGGTTTGTTACAACTGTATCGCCACATCTGTACTGACCACACCAGTGGGGAAACATAGCAAAGTCCCGACACACAGATGGGCGCTCACATTGTCCGCATGCTGCCCGTCCTACAGGTTGAGACATGGGGCTCCGAGTTTACGGCAGGTTCTTGTTAATTATGGGGGCTAGCTGGGCCCTGCGGAGCATCAGGCCAAGCCATCATACATGCCTGTAGTTTATTCATTTACTCCTGCAGGGTAATTTCTCATTTGCTGACAGCCTACCGTGTTCACATAAAGCAGAAGGAGACACACAGATATGGCCTTTCACCTTTCGCAGTCACAGCTGTAATGTGAATTATTCAGCTCCGCTGTGGAGGTGCTGGCTGTCTACAGTGTGTTCAGAATGAATGAAATTAAGACCAGTGATGTGTTTGCTCGCTTACACGCTTCTGTCCAAACAGGATGAGTTCTCAAAAGCCGTTTCCCATCAGACACAGGAGGAGGAGAGAGAGGTAGGGTTTGGGCTGGTTTCTTTTTGCCTCATCCATGTGGCAGGTCGAGGGGGAGGGGTCACTGCTGACAGAATTGCATGCGACTACATTATTAACCGCAACATCATGTCAGTGTGTCTGCTGCATGCCAGCCAATTGCATCCACCTCAGGGTTGGCTGTCCTGCTTCACTGCTTTGACTGTCAGCTGTGAATCGACACCCTTCTGTTCTGCGTACCAGTGAGCTTCAGATGGCTCAGGCTGTAGATTCCGTACCGGAGCGTACGAGATGATAAGACAAAGCTAACCCTGATGATGTAACGACATCACCTGTACACTGAAGCACGGGAGGCACCACATGGTCTCGCTGTGGACATCTCACAGACATTCAGCAGTCTTGTTCTTTGTGAATTTTGCTTTTTTACTAATCTTCTGGAGAATTTCACCAGTGCAAACAATGAGATTTTTTATTTATTTATTTTTCATTTTTTTGTTTTCAAATACTAGTGCAGCTTTGAGATGCAGTTTTACGTTATGCTTTACAACAAATAAAATGAATAGGAAGGACACTTACAGGGTGCTTTGAGTAACAGCGTGTGGCTTATTGTGGCAATAAATTACCAGAGGAAGAACAATATCCCAGCATGCATTGGTTGCATGGTTTTTTTTGCTTTTTGGCTGTAATAATATAATCCTTAACCAAACATTTAATAATACATAAGTTAGTTATTACTTTTATAAAGTAATTAGCTTTACATGACACAAGAAATGTGAAAACAGATATTTAGATTTTGAGAATGTAACTTAATAAAATTTCTTTTTTTAATTTTGAACGCAGGGCATTTCCTAAGCTCGCTCGTGTTGAAACCATGTCACTGTAAACGTGTCCTGCGATCCATGTAAGCTGTGAAGTGTTTAAAGTGCTGGAAGGTGGACCGTCCACGCAAACAAGACCAGTATTACCGTACACAAGGAGGAACTCGTATTCATCGCACACTGATGATGTCACACGGTCCAGACACCATCTGTTGAGAAGAACCAAATCTTACCTGTCGAACTTTATATATGGGAATCCTATAATTTGCATAAATAAAAATTATATTAAGGGAAAACATTAACAAAACTCAAATGTATATTTTCCCTTTGTGACAAGGACAATTTTACAATTGCTGTTTAATGATTAATTAACATAACCACTATAACAGATGGATTTAAGATAACTTATTTATTAAAAGTGAGTATGGTAAATGCATCCTAAATAAACACGTAATGTAACATAACCTTTCAGTAAATATCCATCTTCTATAATGGCTTTCTTGAGCGAGTAGAACACCCTTATCTCCCCAAACATCTACGAGTTACAAATACAAGGAAAATCTTTTGTTTTTAATAGAACGGATGCCCATATTTATTAGTAAACAAAAGGAAAACATCTTTACTTTTTAGAAAAACTGCTGTGTTTGTGTTTCAGTGTTTTATAACATCTACGGTTAGTGTAAATTTTAAACTGTGTTGCTTTGCATTTTGCTTCCTGTTTACACTGGTGAAATTTTCTACTGTGCGTGAAAAGGAGTAAATGTGGCTGTCCTCCCTCCTACACGAGTCTGTGTCTTTTTTTCCTTCAGACTTGATCAGTTGTGTTTGGCTGGAGTTTTCTGCTCCTGGGTGGGCTAAATAGTCAGCGTAATTTATTCTCGGTGCCATTATTAAGCCCACCTGTCAATTAACTGCTTCTCCTTTTCAATGGGCTCTAAATCGGTCCTTTACAAACAAAGTTGTGTGTAAAAGAAAATTCATCACAAAACCTACATTACACTGACAGTCCTCAACATTTTCTGCAGACTTTTAACACTAATACAATTTTATAGTCATATACTTTTCAACATATTGTGCACTACAGATCTTCCAGCTGTGCAAAGAGATGTATGTCTCTGTCTGTTCCTGCCTTAATGTTCAAATATACTGATGTTGTGCTTTTTCTGAACAGCTAATAAGACCCTTCAGCATAAGAATATGTTTTTCTGTTTCTCTAAGTAACTGTCTCTCTCTATGACTCACACACACACACACGCACGCACACACACACACACACACACACACACATATATACAGTGAATAGATGTGACTTGGGAGTGTTTGGGCACTGATTGTTTTATGGTGACCTTTGACCCCTGGAAACAAGCAGGCTGGCACTGTTGCCATGGCAGTGTCCAAGAGATGGGCACGTTTTCGCCGGAACGCCCCCCAGCTGGACGACACGGTAAGCTCAAACCATGTGTTCTTGAGACAAGACTGGACAACAGAATTCCTGTCATTTTCTTGTCTTTGCAGTCAATGAAGTTTGAAAATTAAATCCAAAGAAAAAAAAAAGTTTATATTTCTATGTATTGTAGTTAATATTCTTATATGTGATATTCTAAATAAGTAGGTTAATGGGGTTTTCTAAACAAGGTCAGCACCTATTAAAAACATACACAGTATATTTTCTCAGAGAGAAATGCTGCTGTTTCACCTAAGTGTTAAGTGGAGATGCTTGTTTTGTGGCAAACTGTAATCGGCCCTGTCTCTTCAGGCTCACATGCCTGGGACCCCAGGGGGAAAGCGGCCCACACAGCACAAACAAAAAGTACGTCCTTCTCAGAGAACTTCCCACTGACCGCCATCGCTCATGCTCCTTCGGAGAAGCTCATCAGGCTTGCAGTGTCTCTCCACACGTTACAATGTTCATCTTTAGTGAAGAGCAGAACACTGTCTTCATTTGTGTGATGTTAATGAACATGCTGATTTTTTCTGATGCTGAAAACGGTTCTCTTTTCAGTCACGATCTGGGGCTAGAGGGAGAAAAAGACAAAATGTAAGTTTTTTTCTGATAACTAGAAGTTTAGCAATTTTTTTAAGTCGATCCATTTCTTCAGCTGAATCTGTGTTCCACTTAAGTATTCTGAATAAATGTTTAAACGTTTTCTGTTCAGTACTAAAACAGTATGACTTCACCCAGGGGTTAAATGTGAAATTTTTTGGCTGCAGGTTCATTTTTCTTAACTATTGAGTTACCTGCTACTTTGTTTTAATAACAACCTGTTTCTGTTTTGGTTTATTTCAGAAGAAAGAGCAGGACATCAAGGATACTGAGAGGACCGATCTCAGGCCTCAGAGAGAAACAGACAGGGAGAGAGAAACTGAGACAGACATGGATGTGAAAATGGACAGATACGCAGAGAGAGACACACAGGGAAATATGGACAGGCCGGGAGGAATGAGTACAGATTCACAGACAGACAAGGACAGGGAGACAGACAAAGATGGTGGAACAATAGCTATGGAAGTGGATGGGGACAGGGAAACAGATTGGATGGAGGAAGATTTGGAAGGAGAGTCCGAGTCTGAGAGAAAGAGAGTGGAGCTGGACTCAGACAAGGAGCATGACCCGCACATGGACGTGGACGAGATGGAGGAAGAGCAAGAGGAGGACATGTCAGAGGTGGAGAGACAGGGGACAAAGCAGGAAGAGGAAGAGGAAGCAGAGCCAGAGAATGAGAGAGGGTGGGACACATCAGAGATGGACAGAGAGCAGACTGGACCAGAAGGGGAAAGGGAGAATGAGAGTGAGACTGAAGACGATTTGGAACTGGAGAGGGAAAGAATGGAGCAAGAGAGGGAGGCTGACATGGAAATGACAAGAGAGATGTTGGAGCGAGAGAGAGAGATGATAGAGATTCAGAGGGCTCGGTGTTTTGGAACAGAGTACGATCAGTGGAAGGTGAGAATGCATTGTCTTGCAACACAGCTTATCCATGGCAGTTGTTATTACACCACGGTTGCATCTTAGTGCACTCCTTAAATTACAGGGTGTGTCTTCTTCAAAAAATACACATGGCACTTTAATGGGCCATGCGTTTCTCTGCAGTCCTCCTGAATGTTAAGGATGGCTATTAATACAATTGTCTAAAATATGCCGTTATTAATAGAAGTTAATAGCGTGTTGGCTTGCCTTTGGACTAAATGATTACTTTGGTGTGTAGTGAAGGACCTTGTTCTAATAAATGTTATTTTGGAAGGGGGTGCCAGGTGAAAATGGACTCCCTGGAGAAAAGGTGTGTATGTATATTACATTTACAGCTTTGATTCCTGTTGGTACATTTACCTGGCCTTTCAGAACTCTGCATCCACATTTCAGAGGTTTTGTTACAAATATAGTACATATGCCTGGGTAATCTGGGGTGTGAATAGCCAAAATGTATGTTGTGTAAATTTATCTCTCCTTCTACAAACACCTCTTCCTCTGACGTCATACAGCCTCAGTGGGAGCAAAAGGAAATTGCTGCTGTCACTCAATAGGTTGAAACTCATAAAATATTCTGAGAGCAACTCATAAAACATTCTAAAGGGAACTCATAAAGTATTCTGAGGGGAACTCATAAAGTATTCCAAGTGCTTCTCCGTGATCAGCCTTTGAAGTCCCCGGAGTTCTATTTTCGCTCAGCCGTGACAGGGGGGACTAATCGGGGTGCTGATCACTTGCGTAGTGTTTGAGCTTTTGTGTCAACACAGGAAATAGCCTCAAAGATATAATGGACCTTCTTTAGAAGTCACGCCTTTCATATCATGCATTAAAAGCTGAGCTTAATTGAGAAACCGAACGTGATTTCCGGCTGCTGATGTTGGCGTTCATTATTTTGCTTCTGTCTTCTGCTAAAGGGGGATGTTGGAGAAAAGGGACAAAAGGTACTACTTCTTTTATCTGTCTTCTGTTTTGAATTTATATTCCAGAGCAAACAGAATAGCAAGTGAAAAAGTGTAGAGTTTAAGACCTTAATTTAACCGTCGTGCTGCTGAACCTTAACACCTGGTGTTAAGGCTGATGGGATTGCATGTGTCTGTGTTCAGGGAGAGCCAGGGATTGGTTACCGTGGCCCAGCTGGACAGGCTGGTCCTCCTGGCCAAAAGGTACGTTCACCTTATTTACACGTGACATAAGTAGAGAGTCTACTTTGGAACCGCCAAACTGTTCAAGGTGGACCTTAATTTATTCACATTAGATCCTGAACAAACTGGGTAAAGAGTTAAATATCTTTTTATTTTCTTTGATTTAATATGAGTGTTGGTTTTACGTCTCGTATCATAAAGCAAACACGCTGTGTGTGTTCATTCTGATTAGAAGCCAGGATTCCAGTATTTTGCTGGCTTTGCATCCATCCGTCCATCCATCCTGTTTTTTTATCCATTAGCCTGTCCATTAGTACACATTTATATACTGGCTTCTTTGTGTTTGTCTGTGTTTTCATCTCATGTGATAGGGAGAACCGGGAGAACCGGGACCCCCTGGAGCTCAGGGCATTCAGGGTATCCCTGGAAACCTCGGAATCCCAGGGACACAGGGCATGAGAGGTCAGCCGGGTGACCCTGGGAGTCCTGGAGCAGAGGTAAAGTGGTCCTGAATGAGCCAGTTGTATTATCACAGATACACTGCTGAGGTTAAACTGTCCCCCACCCCTCTGTGACAGCTGTGGAAGTATTTCATTAGCTATAACTTATTTTTTACCCCATCAGGGTGATCGTGGAAGGCGAGGAAAGAATGGTTCTCCAGGACCTCCAGGGACGCGTGGTCCTCCAGGGCCACAGGTTTGGTTTCCAGTTGTAAAGTTGTCCTTGTCACAGTTCAGACACACGATGTGCTCTGACTTTGCAATTATTACTCTATGCAGTTTAAGGCATATTTTAATAGCTGTTTTTCACGTTGTCCTCAGTCTTCACCTGTTCTTCATTATCTTGTCCTCGTTAGGGCCTACCAGGTATTCCAGGAATGAAGGGTGAAAAGGTAGAGTCTTTGAAATGCGTTTTTTGAAAAATCATATAAAATCCGCATCATATTCTGTCTTAGACACACAATAGAGTGCTGTAATTGCAAAAAAAACACTTCTTTCAGTCACAAATGAACAAAACGTTGTTTACAGGATTATTATTTGCAGTGCAAAACTCCCTGCTTTTTGCACACGACAGGGTGAGAGCATCCCAGGGGAACCAGGAGACAGAGGAGTTGTCGGGCTGCCAGGCCGCAGGGTGAGACGAGCACTTTGCTCTGGGGAATTGTAGGACTGTGGAGGAATTGTGAAAGTATGAATGATTTATGAATTTCTCCGTGCACTGTTGTGCTTTAATGAGTTTTCACTTGTGAATAACATGCACTGTAAGGCAGCTGTCGTGCTGTTTCCAGGGGCTTCCCATTATTATTATTATTATTATTATTATTATTATTATTAGGCTTACTCCTTCTCTGACAGGGAGAAAAAGGTGTAGCTGGCACCAGGGGACCATCTGGATACATCGTAAGTCACTTTGACTCAGGTTCTCTCAGTCCTCACCTTCATCATCATCACCCAGCGACTCATGGGCGTGTGACACACAGTGATCGGGTTTCGTGTGTGCTCCATGCCCTACACTTATCGCATCGATCTGCTCACACGTGCACTTGTTAGAGGCTGGTTAGAATGGTGTCCTCACCTAAATCTTAGTCGTCGAGTGCCATGGTGAATCCACACACGTACAGGGAGAAGTCACACTCTTCACTCACACACTGCTGAGGGTCAGAGTCGAACCCAGAGCTCTGGAGGCCTGAGGCAATGATGTCATAACCCACTGAGCCATAATGCACTTTGTTGGAGTCCATACATGTGTGTGCTGTATGTGTGTACTGTATGTGTGTGCTGTGTGTGTGTACTGTATGTTTCTGTGGTAATAAGAGGTGAAGGGCACACAAGCGTCTATTACTCTGCGTTGCCTGACATGCCCCCACTCTTATTTTATAGGGTCCCAAAGGTTTCCCCGGTGCCAAGGGAGAGAAGGTAAGCCTCCTCCCACCTCTTCTTAAAGGTCGCTGTACTGGGTTTAGTGGGGAAAAGTGAAGACGTCCGAGATGGGTTTTTATGAACTCCGAACGCCACCCTTTGTCAAACTGCTATGTTAAAATTTCATGGCTCTGCCAGCTTTCGAATACGTCAGACTGAAGTTTCCTGACTTTGATGGGGTCACGGTGGGGTCACGGCGGGGCTCCACGCGCTCGGTTGGAGAGGCCAACCCCCCCATCATTATTGAACTGTCAGTCTGTCACCCGAGACCTTCCTAGGAGAGCTTCACCCCTGGTCTTTTTAAACATGCAGCTTTTGTTTTTTTAAACCCCCCCCCCCCACGCTTGCAAGGTCTTCTTCTAACAGGAAGGACTGGCGTAACCTTGAGGAAGACAGGAGAGGTGAGGTACAGAAGAGTGGGCCTGACGTGGAGTCTTGACAACACGCTAGACAGACTCTCTCTTTGTTTGAACAGAGCTTCAATAGAAGAACATGGAGTTTGCTGGTCTGCAATAACTCAGGGGCTTGTTTTGAAGACCTTCCTAAGTGGGATGGCGAGAGACTACATTTCTTCAGCTAACGGGATAGTTGTTTTTAACCCTTTCTACTAAATGTGTCCCACACATCTTTCGACACCACAACTTAATGACCACTTCTGCCGAGAACTGGGCTTTAAGTTCCCAGTGTGGATTTCAGACAATGACTGACTGAATCCATGCTCTGTGGGGCAGACCCCAGCCTTTTGCCACTGAACATTTTCCACCGAATTAGAAGATAAAATATTGCCATGAGATTCTTTCCCGCTGCACCTTCAGTACGTCTCAAACAGCTGTTAAACATAAATTGTTATTAATTGAGCAACTCCAAACCCTGATTGTTTAGAGTATTTTCTAGCAGTAATGTGAGCATCATCAGTTTAAAATGTATTTTTCAGGGTGTTCGGGGTGTCCCTGGCTCCAGAGGTGATAAGGTAGGTGGTAGTACTACTTCCATTCATTTTCACATTGAAAGCACTGTAATTATACATGGCTTCATGATATGTGTTTACCTCTTTTTTGTTCTAGGGTAGCCCATTATCAGTTCAAGGTCCACGAGGGTACAAAGGCCACAAGGGGGCAATGGTGAGTACATCCCAGTTGCTCAAACGACTCAAGTGACCTGGATCAATGTTATGTCAAAATATGTGCACATACATGTGGTAGGTTTTTTGCACAAGTATAATGAATTACAGAGGGATGTTTTTTAGAAATTGCAACCTTCACTTTAAGTCCACTTATGCTTTGACGGGAATCGATAATATTTTTCTGTTACCTGTTACCTGTTTTCAGGGGGACAGAGGAGCCCCGGGTTTCGACGGAGACAAAGGGGAAAAGGGGGAGGATGGACCTCCAGGTGTGAAGGTACTTCTCAGTTACTGATTTATTGGCTATTGGGTTTTTTGTTTGCTCATTTACGGCAAACACAAACACAGCTAGTGAAACAGCCTGTGGACTCCTCTGACATATATAGTACGTCACATTAACAAACGGCCTTTCAAGGCAAAAGCTGAATCGAATTTTGTTTGTTCGTTTGTTCGTTTGGCTGTGTCAAAAGGGGCTCAAAGGTGAACCGGGGGCAAAAGGAGCCATGGGGCCATTTGGGGCTCGAGGTCCAGTGGGACAGAAGGTAAGAGGAAATACATCCATTACTGCTTGGTACAGTGCTAAAAGGGTATAGATCCCAACTAATGCTGTTTAGTGCTTAAACAGTAATGAGCTCAGAGTGTATACTTGCTGAACATATGGATCCCATTGGATTAGTGTGGTACTTGTTCCATGGGTTCCATAAAGAGTTTTACAGCAATCAAAGACACTAACTTCATAAAATGTGATACGTTACTGGATGGCTACTTTAGGTGCTGCTGTGATTATTTCATAAGCAAGAAAACAATAAAACAGCTCCCTCAGATATACACCATCTGTCAGTCAAATAGAGTAACAGACAACCTTGAAAATCAGACAGAACGGACCAGCGTGAAAGCAGACTCATGTCATCCAATGAAACCTGCTGTCCAGTGTCAGTTATAAACATCGTTCAGTCATAACTGAAATATTTTACCCCACTAGTCTCATAGTAAGACAGAACAGAGCTGTGTAGTGTGTAAGCCGTGAGATGTGTGTGTGATGAGTTGGACCATAAGGCAGGACAGGAGCACTTGTTTAACCTGTCACATGTCCACAGGGGGACCCTGGTGAACCCGGCACTGATGGTGAAGCAGTAAGCTTTTATGCCATTTTAAACTGTGACCTCAACACAGCTTTTTCTTTCCTTTAAAATAACCTTTGTCAGTACACCCTTCAACACAGCTCAGTATGTTTGTAGTGGTAATATTCTAAGATCAGTTGCTTGTATTCCCAGTTAGCACAAGAATTGTATGATGTAACGGTCTCATTGATATAATGTTACAGTCAATCTTGATTCTGATTAGCTCATATTACTTCAAGGGTCACAGTGGTAACAGCGGATTGGACGGAGTCAAGGGTATAAAAGGAGACAGGGGTCCTCAGGGCCAAAAAGGTGACAAGGTGAATGAAGAAAGATGTTTACTTTGAAGCTTAAGTGCTGATTTGTGCACCAATCAGTGTTCCCCAAATGACTTTATACTTGTGTTCAGGGTGATTCGGGAGAGCCTGGTTTGAGTGGGGACGTTGGGGAGAAAGGAGAAAAGGTGACAGTCCAAGTCATTATGTTGTCTGTTATGTTTCACGCGTGCCCGTTCATTCCACACAGTTTTTTAAGCTAATTTTCATTTGTTCAGTAAGCTTCTGTCCCATGCCAGAAAACCGAGGGCACAAGGTCAGATACACCCTGGGCCAGGTACACCTCATGACAAGAAACTCCCACACACACACAGGCATACACCCACACAAAACAGGGGCAATTTATAGACACAGCCCAACTTAACACATCTGGGAGCTGTGGAGCAAAGCAAGACTTCCCAGTGTAAAGTCACGCAAACAGTGGAAGAACGTTCAAAGCACACAAGCAAGACCTTGGAGGTGTGGGGACAGGATGCCTTCTGAGTTCCAGTCCCAAACAGACAAAACCCAGTCAACAAAAGCAGCTCAAGTGCTGACAATCACTCAGGACATGACACTATTGTAAGCAATAGCAAACTGGATTGAGTAAGACACCTCTCTTGGTCACAGTACAGTACTGACCCATTGATTGTGTCTCTCCAGGGCTACAGAGGTTTTCCTGGACGCCCAGGAACCACTGGACAGGATGGAGAAAAGGTGAAATTTTTCTTTGTTTTTTTCTGGGGGGGGGGGGTGGTTGTCTGTGCTGTACATACTGATTTTTGCACTTCAACAGTACTCTACTCATCTGCAAAGCCTGACCCCTCAATTGCTGTGTTTAATCAGGGAGACACGGGACCCCCAGGGACACCTGGTGTGCCAGGTCTCAATGGGCTCCCAGGACTGAAGGTGGGTTAGACTGAAGTGCAGAAGACCAGAACCTTTCATAAAGTGTGGTGTAAAGACAGATGAATTCACAGTGAGGGAACTAGATGGGTCACTAACAGCTGATATGTTGCTTAACATGGTTTGCAACAAATTCATACAGTAAGATACTGCATTAAAGTCAACAGGGAGGTACATAGTACAGCGGTTGTAAAGGGATCGCTGTGAATGGCATGATTTGACCCTTTGCCTTCCGAAGAATATATAGGTCCAACACTGCAGTGTTAACCCAGCTATGTAGCTTCACTCTACATAGCAGACCTCAGCTATACAAACCTGGCCCACAAAAGTTGTTTCGGGAAATCTCTACAAAAAAGCTCCGCTTCTGTTCACTCACGTGGTGGAGTGAAGACGTCAGCAAAGATAATCTCTGCTCTCGATGTGATAGCAGGAGCATCATTCACGTCATAAATCAGACACCACCAGCCCTCATAACCAAACCTAGTTATACAGGAATCTGTTTTGTTAGTTTTATATCCATGTAAATTTTGCTCTTTGGTTGCAAAGGGGAGTGCCTTATACACATGGCAACAATGCAATCATGCATTATTGGGAGCCCGTGGCCTTTGAAGATGTTTGTGTGGAATCCGTCTGAGAGAATTGCGTTACCTTGTTATTTTATGTACGGAGCATCTGGTGCCTGGTTGTATTAGATTAGCATCTCACACTGTCCAGATGGTAGCAAGTCTTTCCTCATTGGATCTCCCAGTCCAACGATGATAATCATGCCAATGGTCAAGTCAGCTAAATTGCAACAGGCCTACCAAACAGTTTTATCTTAATGAAGACTGCTTTTACTGTATTTCAGGTTTAAGTAGATCTTAGGTGATAAATGTTCTTCATTATCATCGTCACCCTGATTGTTCATGTATTTTGATACTAGGGCAACAAGGGGGATGCAGGCATGAATGGTAGCGATGGAGTGCCAGGTCAGAAGGGAGAGAAGGTAGGTCATGTGGTGACCATCGCTGACCTGTGAGGTATCTCCTCTCATGCCCTAGTGCTAGTAGATCAGCTCAGCAGCAGAGAGGCTGCGAAGCGAGACTGGGTTCTGGGTTCCAGCATGACCAGAAGAGACGATGGTCTGCATTCTCTTGTTTTTTCCTCTGTGTGAAAAGTGGATGTTAGGATAGTAGACTTGTTTCTTTGACACTGTTGACTGGCAGCTTGTGTTCATGCTCACAGGCCAGACCTGTCTATCCCAAATATTATGAGTATTCATGACCTCTCACCTTTTATCAGGCCAGACACATTACCTGTTTTGTTCTGTGATGGCTCTATGCTCTGAGTGTGTCCCTAAGGTCCCACTGGGTCCTTTGTTCCTTTTCCCTCCAAACACCACAGGGTGCCACAGGGTTTCCCGGATTTCTTGGATTTAAAGGCTCCACTGGGTCACCAGGAAAAGACGGCACCACGGGGAGCCCTGGCCCAGTGGGACCCAAAGGGGAGCCTGGACCCAAGGTACGCTCCGGCACTCATGTGAGGTCAGGGCCTCCACGCTGAAGCTCCCTGTCTATCTGGCCCTCCTGAGGTTTCTTGTTCACCTCCTGTTGGCCCACTCCTTTAGGAGGGTCGGGAGAAATGTGCTAACGTGCGTTTAAAGAAATAACCGACAATCAGCGTCGGGAACTTTAATGCACGTGATTACACCCACCCCGACGCAAAAACAGGCAAACACTGAAGTAGCACATTGGGAGGACACTGGGGGTTGGGTAACTCAGCCTATGAAGAAAACACTGCACTCCATTAGTCACTCGTTCTGCTTTTAATGAGGAAAAAAACTGCACCCGTTGAATACTATTTATAGTATATTGCTTGGAGTTTAAGAAGGTGCAATTATTTGAACTAAGCTGTATTTTTCAATATCTTACTGGTGCGTTAATGTGAGAGGAGAGTGTACTATTTCAGAGGTGGTAATTATCAGCGTGTGGACGTTTTCAGGTTTCCTGCTCCGTGCTTTTAGCCTATCCTTGGATTTTTGCAAAGACTTTGTGCCGTTCCTCTATGTGTAGAGTCGTTTCAGTAGCTCAGTGGTCCTGAACAATATTAGAGCCTGTTCACCAGCAAGGCCTGTTCACCTGCGGAGCCTGTTCACTGTCAGAGCCTGAGTGCCACTAACTGGCACAACGCCATGAACGACGCCATTCCAGCCCACGTAACATGAGGTGTAGGTGGCATTTCTACACATGAGTGTTTGTGTGTGAGGTGCCTGTTGACGGCCCACCCCATCCTCCAGGGAGAAAGGGGCCGGCGGGGCAGAGGGAAGCCATGCATCAGGGGGCCTCCGGGGATCCCAGGACGTGCTGGTGCAAATGTGAGTCCAGCCGTGTTTGATGTACCCTCAGACACCTGCGTTTACTTTACCTTGGAGTGACCAACATTAGATGAGTTTTAAGTACAGGTTACATCACAGTCTTAGCCACACCCACCTCCATCTGTGCATACTCATTTATTCCCATGTGTGTGTGACGATATATGCAAATGCATATCTGTCTGTGTGTCTGCAATTTGTGAATTGGTTTTCTGTAAACAGTGTAATGTTTTAAGGGTAACTTTTTAATCTTTTTCATAGAGTAAATTTGAGGTATGAAGGTCCAGTGTTAAAGCTAGAGGAGGTGGGCTGTAGAATGGTGTTTCTGTGGTAACAGTGGCAGCATCACCATTGGAATGATGGGCTGGACTGCTCTCAGAGGGCCTCGTTATGCCTCGGCCGTGCCTATGTGGCACTGAGGTTGCTTCAAAGGCTGTGTGCTGTGAGCAGGAATCTGATGGCCTTTGTTCACACTGGATGAAGAATGGTGCCTGGTAACAAGCCCAGAACGTGCTGCAGGGACAAAACTAACGGCATGTGACCTCTGCAGGGCATCCTGGGACCTGAAGGACATAAGGGAGAGAAAGGGGACCCTGGACTCACAGTGAGTTTCCTCCTCAGAGCTGTAGGGGGCAGTAATGTCTCTGGAATTATGAGTGAAAGTTCTGCTGGTGTTTATGTTTTTCGCTAAATTATCTGTCATCACCAATGCAGGGCAGAAGCTACAGTGGGTTGCACTGAAATGCAAAGAGAACACACACGTGACGTGTAAGTGAATGTTCTCTGTTCCATGACCTCCAGGTGGAAGATGTCAAGGACCTCGTGACCCAGGAAGTGATGCAGAAGTGTGGTGAGGATCACTGGTACTCGTGTGTGCGTTTACGGGGGTTCAAATGAAATGTTTAGTAGTTTACATGTGGACAACTATGTGTTCTCAGGAATGAAGTGAAGTGAAAGTGCTGTATAGTAAAGTAAACTTTACAAGAGCAAGAATGTTTGCTCACCTGCTCTATTACTCTGAAAAACTCAATTACATCATGACTCCTTATTAAGAATTGCACACACTCGCACACACATCATATATGTATAATTATATAGATGCGTGTACATGCAACTGTTTCATAAGCAGTTGACGATAAAAATTCAACCACACATTTATCACTTGAGAAAAAAAACGCTACTATTTAATTATTAATTAAATTCGTGACGGAAGAGCGAGAGAGAGAGAGAGAGAGAGAGAGAGAGAGAGAGAGAGAGAGAGAGAGAGAGAGAGAGAGAGAGAGAGGGCGAGGGGGCGACACGTGTACGCTCGTGCGTGACCGCCGCGGTGACTGGGAGCGCCGCTCCTGAATGTTCCTGAGCTCCCACCGAAGCGGTGCGGAGCCCCCGTGAACTCCGCCATCTGCCGTGTTCTAGTACAGAGAGCGGCAGGCGGCTGCGGCGTGCAGGAACCGCGGACCCGTACGGGGGTCACGCACACATGCGAAAGAAATCACTGAGTGTCCGATCTCATTTAGTAAAAGTGAAGCCGCCCGGTGTTAATGTCTTCGGATCTGGGACCGATTCACGCGCCGCATTCAATGCTACTGCCCAGCTAGCATTAGCAAAAAAAAAAAAAATATATATATATATATATATCTATCATAACACATTTTACTAGTAAAACTGGAAACTATCCAGTTTACCGTTCCTTTGCCTTGATGCTCCTAAGAGATGTTACAAAAAATGATAGCTGACAGATTTAATTGTTACAAAGCGTTACTGATTATTATTATTATTTTGTGATGTATATTACCATATGTTAACATTAATTGCTTCAGCCGGATGAGGGAAAAAAAATATCTGTCTGAAATCCAAGTAGCTCAGACTGGAGTTCAACACAAGCTTGTGAAGAGGGAGTATAACTTAGTGTGACAAACAAAAGCGATGCTTGGCTTCTCTAAATCTATGGCAAAAGTGCCCGTTTTAAATGCCTGCGGTACTAACTTCAGTAGTGACCTTGTCTAAATGCCACTGGCACACGCTCATATCAGTGTTAATTTTTTGTGTTTCCAGCCTGGCACAGTCATTTTACCAATAACTTTGTGCATTTGTACCTCAAACGTGGTGAAGATGTCGTGTAAATTAGACACGGTTGTTTCATTGAGGATTTCGTGCGACCGTCACACACGCACTTGTTTCAGCGATGACTTTGACTGCCGCTTGCTTCACTGATGACTCTGTGTGGCGCCTAAGACAGTGACGATGATGTTGATGACTCCATGGTGCTGCATCTCTCGCTGCGTTGCCATTTTGTCCCAGCCACGGGCAGAGACTTCCTGCTAGTCGTCAAATCCGTGGACCCCAATGCAGACAGCACAGATATGAGCGAGGATGATGACAGTGACCTTCATCGTACCGTCAACCTGTCTAAGGAAGAGGATGACGAGATAGCTGTCCAACAACCCATTACTGTCAGTCCGGAGCCAATGGTGGTGTTCAGCAACTCCTTGAGTAAGACAAGTCTTAGTGCTGGATGAAATGACGCTACATACAGAGAGTAATATATATTAAATATTACAAAAGTTATTGTCTTAAACTTTATTGTTTTGCCTTAATGTGATGCTTGCCAAACTTGGGAGAAGGCTTTGTGCTTCAGTGGATGTAATGTTGAAATAACCTCTGTCTCCTCTCAGAGTAATTCCCTTGAAGCTTTTGTGGCTGAACCTAGAAGATGGTTTCCGTGCCCTGAGGCATGCACACAAATAATCAAAAATAAGATGCTGTGAATTCCATCACTGCACCACTGAAGTGTATTATGTTGGAAAAGAGAGGAGCTAAAATTAGCGATGTAATAAGCATGCTTAATCTATCCAGTCTGTTTAACAAATGTGGACTTAAATGTGAACTCTTAAATGTAGCATCTCATTTACATATTCTAATTGGGAATGATTGACGTAATTTATCAAAAAATGTGGAGGCAGGCACTGCATTTTTATTAGTAGCAAATTGTGTTTCAAGCTGTCTTATGTCACCGGTGCAGCCATCCCAGACTTGTGCATAGAAAAACAGGCTTCAAGAAGACACGATGGAATTTGTCCTCTTATGTCCCCTCCTTCTGACACCCAGATGGCTGCCTTTGCTAATTTGGAGAGACACCATTTAGGTTTCCTAATTTAGAGAGGCTTCCTTTAACGTCTCCAGGAAATACTGTTATAGCTTTGCTTAAACCTTTGTATAGTTGAGACTCAAAATATGCACAGTTCAGTAAGTCAGGATTGTCACGGTGAACATGTGATGCTTACTCGGTGTTTTTTTTAAACCCAGTGGCTGTAAATGAACTCCTTGTTGGGGAATAAGTTAACCTGAATATGACACAAAATAAACAGGATTACTATAGAACTGATCTGGGTCACATTTAAGCGAGAACTGACAGGTCAGTCTGGTGTGACCCATGACCTTTGACCTTTCCCCTCAAGGTTTGCCGATCGTCTCCAATGCAGGAGCAGAGAGAGGAACCGGACAGAACCAGCGGAACCTGCAGGTGGACTGGACACCAAAAAGAAAAAAAAGGAGGGGCCAAAGGAAACTACTCACAAAAGGTGTTTGGGATTAAGGGCTGAACTTGTCATGGGTATAGGGCTAAACCTTCACCTTCTTGTTGAAGGAACAGGGCAAACAGCTATGAAAATGTATGAAGGACTAAAAAACAGCAGCAAAAACAAATTTGTGACAACAACAGAACACAACCTGGCCTCTCACCTGGACATAAACTCCTCCCATCTGGAAATATGTAACCAAGCTTCACGGTGTTTGAGCCTTTTTTTAAACACTTGTAAAGGTGTGGACAGATAAGGTTTGTTTAAGATGGTAACTATTTTCCTCCAATGAGTTGGCAACCTGTCCAGAATGTCCCCTACTGTGCACCTCAGGCTGTTTTGGATTTGCTGCATTCCCCCCCCCCCCCCGTAAAAGATAAGGATACTGGGTAAATGGATGTTTCCCTGAATAGACATTATTATGGCATTTTATATATTGTAAAGGGCAGACTGGTTTGAGTAGATCCCTCACCAGTCTATTCTGTTGTATCAACTCTTCTGTTGTAATTATTTTATGTTCATGCAGATCTGATGTCCGACCCCTGCCAAGCGCCTATGTCAGAGGGCTCATGCACCGAATACACCCTACTCTGGTACTACCATGCCGGCTCTGGCCAATGCCGGCCTTTCATCTACGGGGGCTGTCACGGTAACAGCAACCAATTCATCACCAAGCTGGACTGTGAGAGTCACTGTGGGAGGGAAAGAAAAGATATCGGATGAGGCAGGGCTGGCGAAGGACGTCGAAGATGATTCAGGAAACTAACCTACAAGACAAAGCTATGCAGAAGATGTATGATATGAAGAATATTCACCATTTGTCTCCTTTGCTGGTACCCCTGATGACTTCACAAACACAACAGGCAAAGACATTTAAGGTTAAAAGAGTAACACTAGCGTGAGAGATGATGGCTTGCAACTACCCCTAGTGGCCAAAGGGGGAATTGGCATGTAATTATATCGTATTTTTTTCATTGAAGGTTTGTAAATGTGTCATTTTTCATGTAACCTCAGACTGTATTAATTAAAGCCTCTTCTGTCTGTGCTCGAAAACACTGTTTTGGAAAAAGAACAACATCACGCCAATCAAAAAATACTAAAACTATTCAGACCGCTTCCGTTTCTGTAAATAACGGGATATTTTATATTTATAAAAAAAAAAGCTTTACAGTTTTTAAAGGTTGCGAAATGATTATAATCACAAACTAACTGAATTTTTTAACCTATAATCTTTGCAATAGCTCTGTTGCACTGCCTATGACGACACATGATACACGTGACTGCTTTGTTGTGTCTGTTTACAATTTAATGTGAAGACTATTTGGTCTGATATGACTTTGTGATACTAATAATATGGAAATCAAAACAAGAAACCTATTAAAATCATATGAATGTCAAAACACGCATTTGCAGAAAAAATCATTGCACTAAACGCTTGATATTCTCATCTGTGTGGCTTTTAAAACTAAATCATCAGAACAGCTAGTCAGTGTGAGTACGTAAGGCTGGCTTTGAGTTTATTTGCGGGAATGTGTTTTGTTTGCAAAGATATCAGAGTACAAAAAGACTTAAAAAATAATAATAGTAATATATTGAATATTTGTTAAGCTTGTCCGTGTCCGGACTCTTCGATACATACATATGGCCAGACAGCAGGGGGCGATGTAAAGTAGCCCTGATATCAGATGAATACCATTGAGATGTTGGGGGTGTATGTAACAGGGAGGTGTTGCCAGGAAGAAGCTGCGTTATGGAGGAACCCTGTCAGACCTGCAGCTCATCGCTATGGAGACAGTGTACTAAGAGTGACAGAGTGAGAAAAAAAAAGTTTTCAAAATTCTATTGTTTTACTTGACGTTCTGTAAAAGACAATGTTATTAAAATAGATTTGACCACTCAAATCCACCCAAAGGTGTATTGTGAAAAAATATATAATTTAACAGACAAAAATGAAAATATGACATAGTCCCTTTTTTTTACCAAAACATACTACTATCATGTACCCCTCTAAGTTGTCACAATTAGTTTAGTAATAGGAAACAAGCTTTGCAGGTATCCTCACTAATTGGTTTTTGAATTTACTGAAAGGATTTAGTGTCACCCGGTGGCGTGGTGGTTAGCACTGTCGCCACGCACCTCCAGGCCTGGGGTTCAATTCCTACCTTGGGTCTGTGTGTGTGGAGTTTGCATGTTCTCCCTGTGCTTGGT
>JABJVR010029536.1:0-35312 GCA_025773905.1 Chitala chitala
TCCAATGGCATTTATCTACAGCAACAGGTATGCACTTGAGTGAATGCTGTGGAAATGGTGTCAACTGGAATGTTCCTTCTCTCCCAGACAGAGGCAAGCGAGGCTCAGGGTTCATCACAGAATGCGTACTTCCTGCCCGAGTTTGCACTGTCTCCCCAGGGAAGTTTCCAGGAGGACAGCACAGGGGAGCGACTCTTAACCTACCGTCATGATGACCAGGTGAGTGCTCTACACACACGCACGCACACGCACACACACACACAAGCGCTGCTGTGCCTTTTACATAGGAAGTGTTTCCTGTTTCCTCCTTGCTGTTTCCTGAATGTGTGTTCAAAGCCTGACAAACCAAAGGAAACTATGACAGCACATATTTAACACATTACATAAGCCTCTTGTGTCACACCACATGTGTCAATTACTTCTTTCAACCTGTCCTTCTATAAGTTTCCTGCCATGAATAATTCTATGCTCAGAAATTCGCTTACATTCAGAAATAAGTTGCCTCCTGCTAATGGAGCTGTAAAATATGGAGAAACCCACAAATAGCAAACAGCAGTACAGGCAACCACACTTTCTGTTGTACGGTCACTCAGTTTCATAAAAAAGTTAAAAATCTAAAATTTATATCAGTATTTAAATACGTTTCTTGTACACAGAAGGAGACCTTGGAGTGTAGTTAATGTCAGTTTTTTTAGTTGTGCTGGGAAGATGTGCTGACATCTGCTGCTCACCTGGCTGTGCAACTTAACATTCTGAGAGACCCTTACTCCAGTTAGCACTAGTTAGCACCAGACAGCAGGACAACTGGCCCTTCCTTTGGCTGTCTGTAGCACAGTACAGCTGCTGTGGAACACTGAGGCCTGAGGTCTGGAGCGGCTTTTCTCCCTTCCTCCTCTGGCACTGTCTGTGCCACTTGCACAAGGGACCAAAGAGGCCACATCTTAACATGTTTTTGACAGTTCAAATCAACTATGTGGTTCATGTCTTTTATACAAAAGAGTCTTACTGGGTTGTATTTATGTTTTTAATTCACTGTAGGGTCTTCTCTCTCCTGCTGGCATGCAGACACGTACTAATTTTCTTTCAAGCATAGATGATGACACTTACTGTGAGTGTTCTCACAGTTGGCTTTGGCCTCAAAGTTGTCCATCTTAGCTGCACAGTTGGGCCATGTTTTTTATTTGGGGTTCATCCAATGAGATACCAGGTTTACATTTGGTACCTGAAAAAACCCACGTCTTGTCTCAGGATGGCTGAAAGCTGGAATGCATGGTGCTGGAGAGCATGAATAGGAGCAAATTATGTTATTATGAAATGAAGGCAGAATATTTCAACAGTGAATAAAGGAGATGGTTATCCCCATCTTTCTAGAGCCGCCGCCCACTTCGTTACCCTTTTTTAAAGGCCATAATCGATTTGCTTGTTTTTTAAATTGGACCATTTAAATCCTCTTCAGAAGGGAGGAATCCACACACAGCCTGTGATGGCCTGACTGTTCAAAGCTACGTGTTGGATGTGTGGCATGTTGTTTTCTTTTGTGTGTAGAATTCTTGGACCTTATAATCTTAGGGCTATTTAAATGTTATTTTCATTATCATCAGGGTATTGGAATTCCATCATAATTACAGTTTTAAAGTAAAAGGACCGTGAGCCCAAGTTAGAGTAGTGCAGTGTTTGAGAGGATGGCTGAGCTGGCTGGAACCCTGGAGCTCAAGTTGTGCCATGCAGGTGACTCTGGGACAGCATTAATTCCTGCCTCACACTATAAGATTGCATGACCCAGTAAAGCCCCTGGCTGCTGCCAAGTACGTGACCAGGCCCATCTTTTAAAGCCAATACATTGGAGAATAACTGTGGGAGCCAGGTAGTTTTCAGGTCTGGTCATTTTTGGTTTCTTTCGAAGGCGTCTTTTGCCCAGCGGTGGGGAGGGCTGCAGCTGTGAGTCCACTCCTGGCCACTCCTCTCTTTGTGCTGTGAAGAGTGCAGAAGGTCTGCTGTCGGAGGCGTGGGGCCATCAGACAGCTGGGACCTGGATTAAGAAGGAAGTCAAATTCTCTGGAAGAACACTGCAGCTGAACATGAAGGAGACAGTCCTTTAGCACTAACTGTGACGCGGCTGTGTGGTACACAGGCTGATAAGTCAAGTTCACAGTGGTGCTTTACCAGACAGTGCTTATATATTTCCTGTTGTAAATGGGTAAAATGCTTTGGTAAACCACAGTTTTAAAGATGTGTGGCTAAAGCTAAGCACATCACAGGCTGTGCTCCAGGGCCATGTTCCCTTGCAGGAGAACAGAGGCTCCTGTGTTATCGATGGCACTGTTTGTACATCTCACTCCAGTTCTGGATCTGGTTTGTGCTGATTGAGTTATGCTCAGTGAGCCAGCAGAACAGCTGGCAGCCATGGTCCCAAGAGCCTGACTGCGATTGCAGACTTTGTTAGCGAAGGACGGTTGCATCATACAAGTGTGAGAATGCTGCCTCTCATCACTTTTTAACTTCTACTAAAGTAGTGCTGTGATGCTGGGTGAATAGTCTGTTTTACTGGATTTCTCATCTGACTTTTAACTGGACTTGTCTGGCCACCTTTTCCAGGTGGTCATGGGCAGTAAAGGCTTTCATCTGTATTGGTTTATGTTGACAAATATCCCAGTTCTGCCTTAGTGTCTAACAAGTGAATGATTAGCCAGGTATTGACTGAAACTATTGCGTTCTCTTCTGCTTCTCTTTGAATGAAACTCAGTTTTGGGCCTCAGTAGTTCAGACTGTAATGCAAGAACCACTGAACCTGATGCCATGTCAGTCGTTCTAAAGTTATAAAGTATGTGGCAACATAGAGATGGCTGTATGTGGAAAAACAGTATTAAAGGGCAGGTTGTGAATATTGCAGATTGGCTCCGAGGGCGCTCTGAAGAGGTGTGAGAGTGCTCAGGTTTCCACCGGTCTGCAGGGCAGTTTTGAAAGCCTCGCCAGGCCTCTGCTCAAGTGTCTCACACCCCTTCATTTTCTGCACAAAGTGCCGTCCTGCTTTCCGTCAGGTTCACAAGTTGGCGCCTCAGTCGTACCAGCCTGCCAGTCAACCCAGAAGTGCCATAATGGTCATCTAGGGGCTGTTTTTCTCTCCCTGCATACAGAATCTGAGTGTTTCCTTCAGGCTTCTCCACTGGACCTGGTCACCATTCTGCAAACACAAACCCTTGTCCCCCAGTTGTTATTGCTTTAAATAAGCCACTGGGGTAAACACATAAAAACGTATTAGATTTCATCGCTACTTTAGTTAGCTATTGTTCATTTCTGATGGTTCTGCCACACAAGCCCCAGCTTCTCTTTTATATGCTCACATCTGGTATTATGGTCTTATTATATTTTGATCTTTACATAATTTGGTTTCTTTAAACCAGACTAAAAATATGCTTCAAAGCTGAAAGGTCTAATTTTCAAAGTGAAGCTGCAATATTTATGACACCATGACTGGAGTGTGAAGTTATAATTCTCTTCTTTTTCAAGACGTATGAGAGAGCTCAAGCCTCTTCAGTAACATGTAACATAAACTTGTCTTTTCCTAAATCCTTTGAAACTCCTGACAGGAAATAGCAGTTTCTTCTTGAGGTTTTGTTGTGAAATACTTATGCGCTGATTGCCTGGGTGAGGGTTATGCTTTGCGGTAGTGTTTTGTGTTAATTAGATGTTATTGCAGCCATTACTCTTATTTCCTTACACACACGCTTTTGTTTTGTTTCAGTCCTGGTAAAGCAGACTTACTGACACCCCTTCTTCTGCATGTGTGATTCCCTGTGGCAGTCCAGGTGCCCTTGGATTGTCAGCATGGCGATCAGCATGATAGTTCAGTGACTGCACTTAAGATGTGTTTAAGGACCAGGACTTCTCATTATAAGAGTGCAATAGAAGTGCTGCTGTGCCTTAGAGCTTGCCCCAGTGTTGTGCCTTACTTGCTTTCACTTCCTGCATACCTATACACTATGTAAAATGCTTTTGATTAGTGGGAAACCAAGTAACTTGTGCCTCGAATCCCTGTGTTCAGTGTGTTACCACTGAACATGGAACTTCTCCCTTTTCCTCATCAAACATCTCACAATGCAAACACGAAACATTAAGTAGCCTCTTCGTGCACACCTGATTCAGGTAGGTAAGTGTAAGTAGGGTGGTGTTGGCCTAGCTCTCTGACCAGGGAGGCCTGTTTCCCGGGTGCTCACCCCGGAGGCCTGGGCTGTGCAGAAGTTGCTCTGACTTGTACATGCTCAGAGTCCAGCCCATCTCTGGAAGCTGCTCTCCAGCTGGGCTCTGCTTTGTGTCTGTCACTGTCGGGCGCCAGTGGGACTGAGGTCCGCGTGCTTATTAATGGACGGCAAGCTTGGAATTAGATGGTTCTTTCTGTTCTTCTGATTTATTGCCGCAGGAATGCCTTGTCCATTGATGCTCACTTACATGTTTTGTTAAATCCCTTATTTTATGTGTACAAATTAGATTATAAATTTTAAAACCATTACAACTCACGGAACTGCAAAATCTAATCTGGATGTGAGAAGAATATGGCTTATCTCAAAACCACTTCAGTTTCATATATGGATCATTTTACATAAAGGGACTGGTAGTTTTTTATGCATCAGAAGAGTTTATTTTAAGAGGTACTCTTGCAGAATTTTTCCTAATGAGCGATTATCTGATTACTTGTTAGTGTCCTTACCTGCCATGCTACCTTTTCAGCTGTTGAACACAGTCTTTGACCGAATTCATAAATGGAGGCTTTGGCTTCGATCCTGAGTGAGTATGAGGCTGCTGTGAGCTGAAGCCTTCTGCTGAGGAAGGCCTTGGCAGCTGTGCCGGCTCACTGTGTTTGTCATGCTGCTGGGACAGCGTGACAGTCTGGACCTCAGTTTTCCTGGGCCTCCTTCCCTCCTTCCCTGGAGCTCAGGGCTGTTTGCTTTGTTGGCCTGCTGCAGTCATCCCTGGCTACAGAGCACGTTACTTCCATGGCCTGGTTCAGAACTGAGAGCCCCATTAATCACTCTTAACAGACGCAGGCCTTGCCCCCAATGCTGCTAACACAACAAGTCTGAGTCCCAGAAGCCTTAACCCTGATACTTGCCTGGCTTCACTGGCTTCACCCTTCCACAACAAACATCAGAAGACTTCTGTAATGAAGGGTTCAAGCACTACTATGTTAACTAAAGCCATCTTAAAAGAATAAAGGTATTATTAAATTACTAAATATTAATTTACAAATTATTATTAGTTGCGTATCAAAATCTCAAACCCACATTTCTGCTTTGGATATGTAGCAGCCAGAAAAGGACATCTGGAATGTTCCGCATGGTGGTTTTTGTGCGCTGGTAGCATTTAATCAACCTGACATGTCTGCAGCTTCCGGCATATTCTCTACTTAGTGTGCGAGAGGCTCATGGCCTTTGGTGAATTATGGAAACTTGGCTAATATGAAGACAATTTATTCATACAAATTAGCCTCTTTTGTCAACTTCTACTCTTGTACATAATCACATAATGTTTTTTTTCACCATTATTAAGGATGATGACTGAGCATTAATATTGTTATGGATTTCAAAGCCTGTTTAAAAAAAAAGGAATTCAGTATGGCTGTTAGGCAAAAAGCATGTAATGGTCATGTGTTTACCTTCCATGCATCTGGACATTTGCATACAGCTTGTGTAGGTGCCAGGTTCTGCTCACATAGCATTGCATGCAGAGTACGTACAGAAGCGGAAAGAAATCACACTGTTTGTGTGAGGGATCAGCATGATCTTGAGCACTGCCATTGTGGACCTGCTGCACTAATCATCACCTAAATGGTGGTCAGAGGTACCCATCATGGAGACAGAGCACTCACTCCCCGACATGTTTAGGTCTGGTTGAGACCACAGGTGCTTGGTTACTGCAGGACAGTGTGCTTAAATCCCCACTGGCGTGAGGCTCCCATGTCTTTCATTCATGTGGTAACATCACTGCTGGAACCTCGGGCTCTTAGCTGTCTCACTGCAGGTGTGACTCACTTGAGACATAACAGAAAGGGCAGTCAGTATTCAAAGAGCACAAAGGTTCATGAGCTTTGCCAAAAGGAAGTGAATGAGTATTATCTCACTGTAATGGGGGGGAATGGGTACACATGGCTGCTAGAGCTGAATCCTCTCATATCACAGGTGTACCTTACAGGTGTTTAAAAAAAGGAAGCCCACTGGAGCAGTAAAAGGCTTTGTGTATTGCATGACTATGCATTTCCTTGTTTTTGCCCCTATTTATACCCATGGGTTTGTCGTGCCCATTTTTGGAGACCTCTCGCATCTCAACCCCGGTTGTTACCTGGGAGCACTCAGGATGTTCAGCGTGTTCCTGCAAGGGCCGTTTGGCACTGTGAGAGGAATGTGAAGCCGTGTAGTAGGGCCGGTGCCAGGCAGTACTGAGTAGCCTGCAGTACTGCTGCTCTCTGGGCAACCATTTGGGTCCAGCTCAGCCTACAGTACTGCTGCTCCCTGGGCAACCATTTGGTCCAGCTCATGCTGCAGTACTGCTGCTTTCTGGGCAACCATTTGGGTCCAGCTCATTCTGCAGTACTGCTGCTCCCTGGGCAACTATTTGGGTTCAACTCAGCCTGCAGTACTGCTGCTCTCTGGGTAACCATTTGGGTCCAGCTCATCCTGCAGTACTGCTGTTCCCTGGGCAACCATTTGGGTCCAGCTCAGCCTGCAGTACTGCTGCTCCCTGGGTAACCATTTGGGTCCAGCTCATCCTGCAGTACTGCTGCTCCCTGGGCAACCATTTGGGTCCAGCTCAGCCTGCAGTACTGCTGTTCCCTGGGCAACCATTTGGGTCCAGCTCAGCCTGCAGTACTGCTGCTCCCTGGGCAACCATTTAGGTCTAGCTCAGCCTGCAGCTGAGGTGACAGAGTGATCCAACCACACCCATCTGGCAGCACAGCTCTCACACTGCTCTCTCCTTTCACACTGCCACTATGGCTAACCTAACTCCAACTCTATCCTAACACTGGCATCAGTGGAGGACATTTTTGGTGTTTTGGGTAGGTGTTTAGCTCCAGGTGACTGGCAGCATGAAGTAGCTGACAGGAAATGGAAAATTAAGTTTAGAAATTTTTAGCTAATAAGACAGGGTTAGAGCTCATTAAACAGAGGAGGGGAACATGCGGCAGGAATGTTGTTTATTGTGCACTCCAGACCTGGCAGGCCACTTGCTGGGATGGAGGAGGTTCTGGAAATGCCTCTCTCCTCAAGGTGTTTCAGCTGACTGGGGAAGAAGATGTTATGATGTCTAGCTAGTTAAAGGGCTAACATAAAAGCCAGTGTCAGAGGGATGCTGGGACACACAGGGTCTGATCTGGGATCAGCTGTGTCCACATTGAAAAGTTCCAGAACCTGACGTAAAACCAACTTCCATAGAACAGCACAGAGATGTATGCGACTTTCCACAGAATATTATAGTAAGTTCAGTCTGACTTTCCAGGCAGATGACCTTTCTTGCCGGCCGCTGAAGGAAAAGCAAGATACTATGCCAGATTAGGCCAGATCAGGCAATGAACTTAAAGCAACATATCACGATATCTGTTATAAACATTTTCAAATTCACTTAAGCACTTAAGTCATTTAGAACAAAAAAGATTGGATGTGGCTCTGATTGGATGCTGTTCCTGAGATGATGTTGGTTGGATACACATGCAGTGTGGGCGTTACTTGATGGTTCCTCTTCATAGTGGTCTTACAGAGATGTGGGAAATAGCAGGGGCGGCAGGCCTGTGACTGAGGCATGTACAAGAAAGATTAAACATAAACAATTCCCGTGGTGTGGAGACATGTTATTTAAAACTGTCGCCAACCCCTGCGTTGAGTTTCCATAAATCACTCAGACGTTTTTACAGGGGAAAGAGAAGCTGGAGATGTGGACCAGCTAATCACATACCCTGCTTTCCCTCTGGCATTAAAAGACGTGCGATTGCCTTTGGAGAAAATCTGAGTTTACATGATCACTGTGTGAAGCTTACTTTAAAAACCCTTACCTAATTTTTGTTCCTGACGTGTGATTTAGAAAGCAGGGTGTGGGAACATTAAGCCCTTTGCAACATCTGTTGACGAGAGATTTTGATAAGAGGAAGGGTGATGTTTAGTTTTTACAGGGCTGTAGGTGTCACATTCTCTTACTGAGATCTAGCTGTTATGCCACTGGTCACAAGATGAGTTGTGATGAGCTGTGATACATGCAAGGGCATAGGAGAGCTGGATTTTTGTCGGTGACATTGGAAAACATATATGTAATTGAAACCTTAAATATGAAGAAGGGAGTTTGCTCCGCAACAAATTCTAGTGTTCCTACAATGCTGTATTTAGAACCATGACTGTGCTGTGACAGTATCACTTTACTGAATGTATATGAGTCTTATTGCGCCACATTGAGTGTAGTTTGAGTAGACAAAGTGATGTAGATAACGAGCTTTGGTGTCCAACCAGGGATTAATCAAATGCCTTTTTCAGCTCTGTCTCACTCACTGTAGTCTGTAAACCTGTGCTGCTTATTTCCACAATACAGAACCTCAGACAGATTTTAAAAAGAGCCCACATATAGATCCCTCTCCCATCGGACCATCAGCTGGCGCCTCTGGCATGTAACCATGGTTACGTGGCTCCAGGGGGCCATACAGTCCTAGTGTGTCAGCCACCGCCACCGCTGCCTTCATCACTAGTCATTGTCTTTCCGTTGCAGCAGCTTAAATGGATCACCAGTGCAAAACAACAAAGGGCGCGATGCATAGATTTTCCGCTCTGTTAGCCTTTTCTGTGAAAAGTCACCAACTTCAGGCCTGAGAACATGTGGGAAAGTTACCATTTGTGTGTCTGCTTAATCTCACCACCGTTCATTCCTCTACAAGCACTGTAATTTCATTGATTAAGTGAAATAAAAAGAGAACCATGTAATTTTAAAATTTCAATGGTTGGAATTAATTTTAGCTGATTATCTTTCTTGTTTTGTTTCTCTGGTCCTTCTGGCAGACTGCTCACATTCAGTGCTTTTCTCTGGAGAATTCAGACAAAGTAACACATTTAGGAAAGGTGAGAAAAATCATGATTGAGATTTGGGAAGTGTTTATGTTTTAAACAGTGGTGTTTGTCAAAAGACAGAGTCCAATTGCAACTTGATACGAACACAAGAGGGTGCTGGGAAAAAGAGCAGGGCGGTCACTTCCACAGGACTCTTCACAGAAACATCTGCTGCAAGGCTGTCATGTGACTCAGAGCCAGAGCCAGCTCTTTCAAGGCAGCTCGCCCCAGATTCACAACTGTGCTCAAAACATCTTAAATTATTGGGAAATTATTCACATTTTCTGCTGGGATTGTTTGTTTCTGAGGTGATAAATTGAGCACTGGGGTGATTTTTCTGTAGCCAAGGGAGAAGCACTTTGGGCTTGGGTCAGGATATATTGGGGGCAGGTAGATTGTTTTAGAGACTGTAGAATGAGAACAAGTGTTGCATGTGGGCTGTTGAGGTCAATCAGTAGAGTGGGGACAGGTGGTGGTAGAGAAATACAATAAAATCATAGATATCCTGGTGAAAGAGGGAACCACATTGATTGATTGAGGATCTGCTTCTGTAGAGACACATAGGTATATGATGGAACACCAGCTGTTGGGCTACTAGGCCATATAGTTGGACTAGTACAAGTGCACGCTCATTCGTCAAAGAGCTCTTTGACAAAAGACAGTGACAGTTCCTTGGTGTTGTGCAAGAAGTCTGTAGTGCCTAGGATGGTTCTAGAATTTTAAATCCCTGCAGGACTTGCTATTAAAAGGCAGGTTGATCCATGGCCTAACGTTGAGTAGCTTGGGCTTGTCTTCTCTATCTCCCACTGCGTCCTTTGGTTTGTGTTGCTGTGAAAAAGCGTGGAAGGAATTGCAAGTGGAATTTAAATCAATTCTCCTCCCTGGAGATGTTACCGTGTTTGGAAATAAAACAGCAAAGCCTTTCAGTAACCCTACCTTGAGAGAAATGCTTTGTTTTCCAACAGTTGAAAAGCCTCCCCAAACCCATCCTCCAATCATAAATTAACATGCTTCATAGTGTAGGGTGTTCTGGGTCATATTACTCTGTTAAGTAATTGACTTACAATGTGATATTTGTGTTGACATATATACAGTATATATATTTTTCTTTGTTATATCAGGGTACTGGTATAATATTTTGGCGTAGATTGGTGTTCATGGTCAAGATGATAAATGCAGGACCAAGGACAGAAGATGTATATACGAAAGGGAAAGTTAGAAAGAATTTAATGCTATTTCAGTCAGTGTAGGCCCAGACTGACCTAGCAATATGATGAGCACACAGTGGAGAGGAACAGCTGCATTCAGACCACGTCCCAAACACTTCTGTTTTTTGTGAGTCACCTGAGTATTTTTTTCTGCTATCCATTCATGCAAACAAATGTGATTGTCACATGTAAAGACTGTTGCCTTGGAAACACTGGGTGGCACCATTATGGATTCATATGTATTGTTTGGCCAAGAGAATGCTTTGCACAAGGCTCTGAAAATACTACAGCAGACAGATATGTGACTCAAAATGTCAGACAGTAATCCATGTCTATTTCCAGCTGTGCTGCTAACGTTGAACAAACATTAGTATTTGTGAATGGCTGTAGCCGTTGCCTTTTATAGTTAAAGCCCAACTACTATTCAATTCAACAACCACAGACAGTGCTATAGAAATATTTATCCTGTCCCATTTTCTAAGAAAGCCTGGAAATGCAGTCTTGGTGTTCTTTGTGTACAGTTCCCTCAGGACTAGCTCTGATTGTTAGAGCTTTGGTTTTTGCTGATGTTTGTGTAGACTTCTTCATGCGCTTGACATTGATACTAATTTAATTTCCCTCACCAGGGCCTGGTGGTGTCAGTTGGTCTAATGTGCTGCTTGATGCCAGCAGTATTTGTAGGAGATTTGAAATACTGTAGATTCATTCACATGTAGGAATTTTTTCTGGGTGCATTTTTGTTCATTGGCATAATGCCAAGTTCCATGTGACTGTCACAAACAAAATTTTTTTGTCTGGGAGACACTGTGCCAGACTTAGCGCCCAGATGCGTTTATGGAAGCTTGTGTTCTGCTCCTTTGTAAATTGTGTGGCCTTCCAGGACAGTAAGCAACAAAGATAGAAATAGCCTCATTGCTAGCTGAGTACTGCTAAGTGCTGTCAAGAGTGTTTGAGTTACCAAACACTTTTAGATGAAAGAGCAGCTGCATTGGCTGTTGCTTAGCAGGTAATGTTGAGCACTCTCCTCCCAAACCAGTACAGCATTTCAGACTTGCAGAGTCCTAACGACCCCTTTGTAAACCAGCCACATTGATGGATTAGGGTAATCTAGGGTCTGCGGTAGGCGACACAAACAAATCCCTGCAGATGGCATGAACTTCGGCTACATAAAAGGCTCTGGAAGCTGCAAAGACACCTTCCCAACCTTACACTGCAGCGCAAACAGTCTGGAAGTAATTTAGTACATACTAGGAGTGTAATGCTAACTCAAGAGGACTACCTGCCTATGGGTTTAGTAATGCACCAGAGCGGTCCACAGAACAACTGACATTGTTATCAATGCCAGTTGTGCAATGCTAGGCCTGGTGTCTCAATGGCTAGGTGACCTGGTGGCTAAATGTGTAGAACATCAGGCTGGGATGCAGAAGTCTCCCTGCTCAGGTGTGTCCTTGAGCAAGACACTCAGGGCTAGCTCCCTGGGCTCTGTGTGTGGCTAGCTGCCCACTGCTCCACCAAGGGGATCAGTTAAATGCAGAGAACAAATTCTCTGGTTTCCTCCCACAGTCCAAAGACATGTGGGTTAGGTTGATTGGTGTCTCCAAATTGCCCATAGTGTTTGCTTGTCTGTGTGTGCCCTGCAGTGGGTTGGCACCCCACCCTGCCCTGCACCCTATGTCTCCTGGGATGGGCTCCAGGCTTCCTGTGACCCTTAACAGGATGAAGTGGTATAGAAGATGAATGAATGAAAAGTCTGCCAGCTTGTTTCTTGATGGTGCTTATATTTTGTTCTGTTGTACGTTTAGCATAATTGTTATTACACTGTGAAGGACATTTCAGATGCTCAAAGTGAATCTTATAGTTTGTTGAATGTTATGCTGATTAGCGGTGTTTGGAGTGGAGAAAGAGGGGTGCTGTGTTTTTAACTAAAGAGACAACCTTTGGAGTGCCTGCAGTTTCACTGCTGGCTGCTGGCATATGTCACTATAGGGATGTGTGGCAGAAAGCACTTTGCCTGCTGATGGAACACCCAGGAGTGGAGGTTCAGAGGTTGGTCATGGCGATGAAAGGAAAAACAGGACCTAAACTATACAGGCATTGGATCCAGGGTGGGAGCCGTGTTTCCTGGAGCACTTACAGTTTACCTGACCTTTTAATTTCAGTTAGCAGGCCAGAGTCAACTCACAGTTGGAAGTAGAAAGTATGTGGACTGAGTATGATCTGAAAGCACATTCTAACATTTGTCTGGGCTGTCTTCTAAAGGAGTCAAAAAGCATAGCTTAAAGTGTGGGTGACAATTTACGCATTTTGACATGGTATAGTTCTCTATTAAGTATGTTTATATTAAATTATTATATTTATATTAATAAAGTCTGTCATATAGTCTGATAGAGAAAATATCAGTCTTGTTACCCATTTTTATTTGCCATGCCCATTTCTTGACACAAATTTAAGCGGTAACACCAGTTCTCCTTCCCCATGTAAATAAAGTTATTCAAGATGAAAAAATAAGGATAATTAAATTGATATAAAAGGATATACCTTCTTGACACAGGGCTTTACAATGTTAGTTTTTTTTTCACTGTTGCAAGTAAAACAAATTTTGTGTTTAGGTAATGCTTTAATGTTCCTGCAACTGCTATACTATAAATAACAGTTTGACTGAATGGGAAGGACAGTCCGCCTGTGGTGATGTTTCAGTATAATATAGTTCAGGTGTGCATGTCGTCAGTGTGTGGCAGTGTCTCTTGTTGAAGAAAACCAGTGCTGTTGTGAAACAGCTGAAGTTCTGACAGAAATTCCGTAACATAACAATGCAGTATGTGTGACAGAGATTGCCAGCATACCTTCGAACATCAAGAAGCAGGATACCACCAGTAGGTATTTCAGTCTTGACATTATATATCTTGGTGCTTTGTGCATTTTTTCAAGATATTGCACAAATACTTGTAGGGTAAAAATGTAGCACAAAGGAAAAATTATTAGCACAACAAGGAATATAGTAATACAAGATTTCTACATATAGCTGTGCTTATAAACATTGTCTCATTTTAATATAGGACTTCCATTTATATAGTGTCTTGCTTGCCAGTTTTTCACCAGCTGCCTGGTGAAAGGTATTGTAATAAAGCAAGGAAAATAATTTAGATCATTTTGCCATTGCTGGTTAAAACAAGTTTTTGTGGCAAAACGAGATAAACAAGAACACACACTCACAGGACACACACATTGCTGTACACCAGGAGCCTGTCCCCTGTCTGCCATGTTTTATAGTCTCACAACATGCTTTGTGTTCAGCCCATGCGGTGTTATTCATTTTGGCTAAATTGTACAAAACAATTCCAAACTAATGTGATGTGCTGCTTGTGAAGCCAATGAGAACTTTGCTTCAAGCTCTGAAACTCGTGAGTATTTTAGTTATGGAGAAATTAATAAGCGACAGCCCAATTTGGCGTTGCCATGACACCCTCCTTCTGCTAGCAGCACCAACATCATCAAGACTATCCTTGCAGGCAGGTGATGTGTCTGACTACAGATGAAAAAGGCAAGCTTCTTACCATCAGCCCCATTAAAAAGCTCTGCACTTTCACTGATTGATAATGCAGAATTCCCCTTGGGACAGAGTTGTGCTCAAACAGTTTGCATGTTTTTGTTTTTTGGCTACTTTTGGTTGTTTTGTTTTACCATAGCTTTTGCTTGTTCAGACACATCCTGCAAGGGCTTGATGTCTTGAAGCTATTACAGCCTGAATACATGCTGGAGGTCCACCAGCGAGGGTGTGGTCACATGTTGTCAAACATCACGTGACCACTGTCAAAGACATTCAATCAGCTGCTGCCAGATTCCAAGGAATTTAAACCAAGGCAATCATGTTCAGTGCAATCGAGCTGTAATTACACCATTGTTTTCAGTCAAAGACATTGTTAAAAACAGAGCAAATGGAGGTATCTGGTGCACCTCCTACCGCACATGGCGTACGTCTAAATAATATACATTGCCTGGCAGGTCCTTTCAGCGCCTGTCAGGATGGCAGCTTTTGTGTTAAATGCACCGATTCCCATTTCACCTCAAGGCTGCGAAAGAAATTCAGCTGAAACAGTGCAGATGGATTCCAGGCTTGGGAAGCAGTCAGGCCTGCAAGTGCTTCCACATGCTGTGAGACCAGGCCTTCGGTTTGGAGGGACAAGCACCCCTTCTCTTGTTCCTCCCTCCTTGCACCTCCTGGGCTTGGCAGCTACTTCCTCAAGGTTTGTCTAATTGCACCAGATACCCTGTTCAGCTTGTGCCGGTAAACGTAAGGTAGCTGACTTCTAACTCTGGGTCTTTATTCTTGAAAAAAATGTCTAGCCTGAAGAACTCCAGAAAGATGTAATTCCCCTCTCAAATTGTGCTTGTTCACTTATTATGAAATGGTAATAAGCGACTGTTGTTAAGTTTCTTAATGTAAAATTCAGCTTTATTCATAGCACTACTTTTATAACTTGTTAGTATTATTGTGAATCGTAGTTTTTTTTCTGCTTGAACTATATAGGTTAATTTTCTGATTTAGGGAATTTTTAAGTTGTTATTGAAGAAGGTGGTGGAATAAATAGGTTCAGCAGAAGTTGTACTTCTTTGCTCACTGACTTTGCCTGCCAGGTTAGAGAATTTGAAATCTGTCCTCACTTCACCTCGTGTGCGGGACTTCAGTTGAGACCGCCTCAGAGCCTCTGTGTCCGTCTGCTTTCTTTGTTTTGCCTCTTTGAACTTATCTCTGGGGCTCCTGGGTTGGGGCTCCCAGTGCACCCTGGTTCTGGGAGATAAACGGGTAACCCAGCAGAGACAACACTGGCCATAAAACCTACTTTTCCCACTTGGTGCGCTGCTGTTTCTCAGCTTCAGGAGAAAGTCATCTAGATAGAATGCATGTCAGAACACAACGTGAGGAACCAAGCCTGCGCACGGTCCCTGGCTCCATTTTGTCACTCGATTTTTTTCTCTACTTCATGGATTGTCTCTGCTCCAGGTGTCCTGAACATGTTCTGAATGGTAACTGTACCCTTATGCAAACCAGGATCTTATGTCCCTAATGTGCTAAGAGGCTGATGATAACATCTGATCTGCTGGAAGGCAGCGTGACACGTACAGTGACTACAGAGAGGCTGCGGTGGCTGGTCTGAGTGTCCAACTGCATAAAATATCTCAGACTGTCAGAAGACACTGACCACTGCAATGGGTATTTATTGTGAAAATAAGGCTATATTTATTTAGTAATAATTAAAACAAGATATTTGTCATGAAGATAGGGGTAAGTCTACTTGTGTTGTTTTATTAGTAGTTAGCTTTGGAGATATTTCAGCCTTTTTATCTAGAGTTTATCAAGCAAGGTAAAGCTTTCTAAAAATTAACTTCAACTTGACATACATCCTTGTGAACCCAAACTTTATTTCTTTTTTTCCCCCATTTTTTTTCTGTTATTACTGCTTTTAAATTAAGTGGTGAATTATGTACTTTAATTTCTTCTGTACCTTCAAGAGCTGGCATACAGTGAAGAGTGGGAGCTGTTGATGAAATCACATAAAATCTTGTGAAATGTCCTGCAGTGGCCGAAGCTGACAGGACTTCTGAAGCTAATACATTCCACCAGATGCATCTCAGCATCATCCTAGTGGACCTGGAGTTGGTATGTACATTGGAATGGACCAGAAATGGGCCAAGCCAGCTGTAGCAGTCTCCGCCAGTTCATCTCTGTTGCCTGTGGCTACAGCTCGGGTTTTACTGGTCTCTCTTTGTTCCCTTAAAATGATGTCATAACAGCATGACTGGAAGCTGCCTTTGTAGAACCTGATGAACTTTGTAGTTGGCAGCCTTTCAGATGAGCTCCTGGGAGCAGGCAGTAGGGAGAGAGGCTAGCCTGCTGTTGCCATGACAATGCCTCATCTGCCTGGGTCCTGCAGTGTGAAACATTTCTCTCAGCATCTGACAGTATGCTGTGGTGGGGCCAAACCTGTTGTCTGATATGAATGATGTTTTCATGGTCACTCATTGAGCTTTGGAGGTACTCGAATGATACTGAAAAAATCTATCAATGTCCACTTTAGCTGTTCTAGAAGCTGACACAACTGCAGATTTCATGGTTTTTCTGCTATGGCTGACACTTTAATGACAGTCAGAAGCCTTGATTACTTGACAGATTTAGCATCTGTTTAATTGCTTGCCTTATGGTTCTATTCACATAATTCTGAAGCCATTCTTTGTAGTTGCAGGTTGATACAATGTACCAGTCTTGTTGACTAATTTAATTTTTCTTTTAGCTCATGTCTTTTATATCTTTTATGCTACCTACCTTTATTTCATTTTGAAGGCATTCACACTAGATACCATGATAAAATTATATAGCCATTAATTTCAGCTACCTTAAAATAATTTTGTGGTTCTAGTGTGTGCTTATAATTAGATTTGGTATGGGTTTTTTTGTGTGAAAACTAAATTGAACTTTGTATGAAGTTTCCTGCTTGAAATGAATGCGTCCAAGAGTTGATTAGGTTGAACAAGTGCAGAGTTAATGTATTGAGCAAAGAAAATGGACAGTGGTTTGGTGTATCCTGCGGCTATCCAGATAGTGGGGTTTCTTTGTCAGATATGGCACGTTAATGCCTTCATTCATGTCTACTTAATGGTCCTAAACGGTGTTACCCTTCCCTCCCTGCCACAGAGAAGCCACAGCTAATGAAGGGGGTAATCTGAAACTGTCAGTGGAAATTTCATGGGCGACTTTGAAATGTTTTTCTTTTCATAGTTTTACTGTAGCACAAGAACAGATTCTGTAGTGTACCTTGCAGTTGTTATGTTGACATTGAGTCTATATATAAAACAATGTTATCTTTGTACCACTCTTACTAGCTTGGAGGTTTTAGTGTAGTCGGGAAACTTAAAAAAGTATTCATAATAAGTGATTAACTGTGTAAGTGTGTTCCATAGATGTTATTTTATTGAAAATCTAAATAATAATGCTCTATTGTATTGCTGTCGAAATCATTTACGGAAGATATATGAGTGTTTGTATGTCTGTACAGGAAGCTTATACATACGCATGGCTTCAGTGTAGGGCTGATAGCATTGTTTTATATACAATATACTGGTGGCTGTTGTGACATATCTTAATGGATATATGCACTAGCGTACAGCATGTGACTTGACTGTTTAAAAGTTTTTGCACAATTTGTGCGGTGGCTTGCATAGTATTTTGTTTTCTGTTGTTTCATTGTTGACATATCAATGTGTTTCTCACGGTTGGCTGTATATGGAGAAAAATCCCAAGTTTTATGTCTGTTAAAACGTTGTATGCATTATACTGGTACATTTGTGGAATCGCTTTGATTTTAATTTGATGTATGTACTCGGCCATCAGCGCTGTGACTCACATATATGCTGTTATATGTATAAGATGCGGCAGTATAATACACGGCCCGCATGCGTTTTGGACAGACATCTGAAGGCTTCACATAAGAATGCAGTTTTTCATCCAACTGGTGACTGTGTTGTTACTCTCAGTGAGTCATAATTCTGCTTTGTATTTTTTTGGTCAAACACATGTTGATGCCCATAATACCTGTGTATTTATTCCTTAAAGTTCTGTGTTCTTATTTTCACAGCTCAATGTTTCAGATTAATTGAACCAATGGGATTTTCTGGTCTAGACAGTCCAAAATGGAAAAAAGAGTGAGCCCTTGTATGTGGTGTTTACATAAACTGATACGGTTTAAGAAAGAAGGCATTGATAACCTCATGAAAAGTGATGCATTTGGTGGCTTGTGTACATGAAGATTTGTAACACATTGGTGCTGAGACCTCGTTAGGGTTAATGTGAGTGTCAGTCTGTGAAAATGGTCTAGTGTCAGTATTTCTCCTTGTACAGAAACCAAACATGGCAGGATCCGTGTTACTTTAAAAATGCCCACCTTTTTTATTCCTAGTTAAACACTTTGCTTGTGCTACCAGATGCTACCACATACAGGAAACAAATAAAATACAGGTCTCAATGGGGGGAGTTAAAAGCAGAAGTGGTGATGACATGATGGGAGCCTTTTTTTATGAGGAGGTCCAAGGCTAGCTCTGGGTCTGCATTCTTTAGCCGCATCGATCTGGCGTGGTCGTTAAGGAGAGAGTGCTGACGCGACAGGCGAAGAGGCGCCACCTCTCTCCACCGAGCCGGCAAATGTAAGCCCCATTGTGCGTGTTTTAAGTATTAGGTGACTTTGGGGTACGATGAGATGTGAGTGTGTCAGGCCAGCAGCTGCACTGTGTGTGAAGCAGGTCCCAGAGGGAGCGGCAGGCCCTTTGCTTATCAGAGAGCACTTCTGTTGGGAACAGGCAGCCGCTGACTTATGGTTCTGAGGGCCTCAGGCTCTTGTTTGCTCTGAGTTCAGCTCCGTTGGTGCTAAGGCAGGTTAGGTGTCGACCAAAACTCAGTGAGAATACTCCTGATTTCTGATTCTCTGGCTCAACAGTACCTCCCTGGGGCTTGGCCAGTTTGCTGGTGCTTTTGATCAGCTCTCTGGAAGCAGTTCTGCTGTGGAAGATGGATATGACAAACACACTCTTCTCACACACATTTCAGCTTTACTGCGCTCAGATATGTGTATCTTTTTAATAATGTGTATTATGCATATGTTCACTTTTCCATACAATTGCGTAACATTTGAGATGAAGGTTCACTTACATGCATATACAACAAAATAAGTCATGTTTGTATCTAGTTCACATTAGTGCCCTGTGTGTGGTGGCATCTCGTTCAGGGTGTCCCCTTGTGCTCTAAGCAACCTGGGATAAATTCCACGCCCCCCACTGCAACTCTTTGTAGGATAAGAGGTGTGGTATGGAAAATTAATGGAGTTTAATATGCATTTTTCCAAATATTACTGTTCCCTCACCTCTGTCACCTTGTCAGTGAGTTTGAAATGCTTTTGATTTGATACATTTAAAGTATTTGTTGTCCAGTAAGCGAACTGTAATTACATTACAATGAAAGGTATACTTCATACTTGTGCAGTGCATGTATATGGTCTATAAAGATTTATGATCAAATGTCCTTTCCATTTGTTGTGCCTGTGACACTTGAATGGAAGTGTGGTGGTGACGGGGTACAGAAGGTCGCAAGGATGTGACCCTGTGGCTGTCCTTGGTAAGGACTGAGTAGGAAGCTCCCCTGGGAGTCACAGGAACTGGTGGGAGTGTGGTGATAGCTGCAGACCTAGTATCTGCCAACACTATCAGTGGGAAGTGGGCCTGCCTGGCAGCTCCACAGCAGGGGCCTGGAAGCGGTGCTCAGGATGTGCGCTCGACCCGTTTCTTCCAGCCTCCAGGCAGTGTCTCCATGGCCTTCCACTTGTGCCACACATTCTTGCATTTGTTTGTTGTTTATATTTAAACTGCTTTGTTGAGTTCAGTTGTAAAACAGGATGGGATACAACCTGGGCGAAGTAATGCATGAGTGCAGTATGACATGACAGTACAACAGCATGAGTCAACAGTCTTTACACATCCAGTGATCAGTGTTACCAAAGTTCACTGCCCATGGAGTAAACCTAGACAGCCAGTTTCATTTATCTCTTTATAAATTGTGTGTGTGTGTGTGTGTGTGTAACAGGGCTAACATGGTAAGTTAACACAATAAAAACTCATTAATGCAAATTTCTTATAATCACTAATTTATTTGATGGCATTAACGCAGGTTTTGTTATGACCCCTTGCTTGACCTGTCCTTTAGTAATCCTCTAGCACTGAGTCAGAGGGCAACTAACACAAAACAGTGGATAAAGAAGAAAGTGGTTTTGATTGGCAAGTTCAGCTTCAAAGTCTTGTCAGATGGGTCTATGAGGCATTTGTTATTTGCAGTTACTGACTGAACTGAGCTACCATCAAAGCAAGTACATGTACACTTAAATACCAGATTTCTTTTTTAGGTTTTCTGTTCCATTCCATGATTTCACCCTATTCATAACTTTATAAATAGATTTTTCCTGATCCATCAGTAAGTGTTGTTTTGTGTCAGAGTGTTTGCTATGATTAGACATTCTCTATATCTAATTATTTCCAAGGCTAATTTTACAGTGAGTCATACTTGTTTGCCAGTAAATGAAAAAACACTTGTTTTCAAATAAGTATAAGTAAATATTATTTCACAGTACACGTCTACTTTATATTATAATGTAATGCCATTTGGGCTCCTTGGTAAAAATGGGGACCGTAGTTAGATTAGAGTCACATTTTTAACTGTCCATTAAAACCATGTACAGTTTTTGTAACACATTTTTGAATATAGCAATGGCTGGACAACAACGTATTTGTAAATGTGGGGTCAGGAAACAGAACATATTATGCAGAATTTTACCCATTATGAGGTTGGGCACAATTCCATTCTGATTTGCTTAGGAAGTGTGAGGGATCCAGGGAGTTCTTTACTGAAGTAATGAAAAATATAGTTGGGCATTGTAACTACTGTCTCTATTGTTGAGAGATGTACCATTTATTGGGTTTGAGTGTTAATTACTTAAAAAACTGGATATTTAAATGAAATCTTTTTTTGCCCCATGTAAAGGCTGGACACCCTACATTATGGGAGATGCTGTAGAAGTATCAGTGTTCTAGGCTGTCATCTGTGATGTCTATGAAACTGTGTAAATAATCTAGCAGGCCAAAGTGCATATGTGTTGTAGGATTTAGGTTTGCTATAGATTATGATTTGAGCATTATTTTAAAAAGCTAAATGCACTGCCTGTAAAGGTTTCTGACAATAGTTGAGACATTTCTGTCATTGTTTTGTTGTTCATTAATTTCCAATGAACACTTGAAAAATCCTTCCCTTTAAGGTAAATTTTGAACGACTAAAAAAGCAATTAATTTGCAGATAATTTGTGATTAACTATGGACAGTCGTGTGATTAATCACAATTAAATATTTTAACATAATGACAGCTCTACTGTGTGTGTGCGTAATACTTCGTATTGGTACCGTTATAATGGACCAGATTACCCCCTCCGCTCACTGTGAATAACAGGACATTCTGTTTTTTCCTGTTGGTTCTACACTACAGCAATTAGACTAGTGCAGCAGATTCCACCAAAGGATAAATGTCTGTCTATGACACTGATAAAACCTTGGAGAGGCTCGCCTGCTGCTATACAGACTAATCTGTCACTTTGAATATTTACATTTCATGCTATAATTCAATTTTTATTGTAAAACTGATGCCTGGAAAACTGAAACATCTGCTTAAGGAAATGAATAACTCCTGCAGTTCATTATATTTAGTTGTGAATGTTTAGTTTGATGTTTTTTCTCATCTGTAAAGCTTGTTGGTAGTGGCAACAGCTGAACAATGTGTGAGAGATTTATTTAGTGTTTCAGAACAGACTGTCAAGATGAATATGATGTTGGGTTGGCCTTTCATAAACCTCTAAGCTTGTCACTGGATGAGTACAGATTCTAAACTCACATTTATTGTCTGTTGTAAGAAAAAACACACCTGATCGTCCATTTTTAAAAATATTGTTCGGCATGACAACAGATTAGATTTCCTTATTCAAACACTGTTACTGATGAAGTACACAAAATGGTCATAACATTTCTCACTGTGTGAAATGTCTCCCATTGTTACAGAAATTTGATTTCAATTAAAGTTACTTCTGGTTGGATGGCTTGCTGAAATGTGTTAGCACACGCACTCGCCCTGCAAGACTGATGAAGGGTGCTGACCCGTCCATCTTTGTTTTGCTGACCTCACAGTTCCCTGTGGAGCCATTGATAACTAAAGTTTCAGCGTTTTGGCAGAGCTCACGAAATAGGAAGGCAGATCTCCCCAGCTCTGTTCAGGTCTCCACTGAATTATGCTGCTCATGGCTGGTCTGTGCAGATCTCTGCTGCGCTGTTCAGGTCTCCACTGAATTGTGCTGCTCATGGCTGGTCTGTGCCTGTCTCCCCTACTCTGTTCAGGTCTCCACTGAATTGTGCTGCTCATGGCTAGTCTGTGCCTGTCTCCCCTACTCTGTTCAGGTCTCCACTCTTTTGTTGAGTTCTCTACTGTTTTGATCACTTCTCCACTGCTCTTTTCATGTATCCTCTGCTCTGTGCAGGTATCCCCTGCTCTGTTCAGTCATCCTCTGCTGTGTTGAGTTCTCCACTGTTGTGTTTAGGTATCCTCTGCTCTGTTCAAGTCTCGACTGCCCTGTGTTGCTCATGGCTGTTCTGTGCTGGGATCCCCTGCTCTGTTCATATGTCCTCTGGTGTGCTCACATATCCCCTGCTTTGTGCAGCTCTTTGTTGTTCTGTTCAGACCTCTGCTAGTCTGTGAAGGTCTGATATTGTTTTTGGTTTGGATATTCAGCTGACTTCTTCATCCTGTCTGCAGTTATTTAGTTTTTCCTTAGGGATGAAATAAACAAATATAAAGTAACATGCTATATTTGACAGAAACATGAAAATATAATAATATAATATGAAAATTAGTCAAAACAGGTAATATGCACAGACTAATGTTTCTTCTCGCATTCTTAAATAGCCCCAGTTGTACAAATGGGTATGTGAATGAATGATTAATGACTAACGTCACTACATGTGGCAGTCCAGAGTGTGATGATTATAAACTTAATTTGTAATTTATTAATTTTAAGTAGTTACCATAAATAAACAAGAAAACTAAAACAAGCACATTTACAGATAATAAGATTTTATGTTCTTGAAAAGGAATACAGTTTGGTAAGTTGAGTCAGTCCATTATGTTTTTTTAATAGCTGAGTTTTATTTGTAGATTTGGCTTACCGTATTTAAAGACTTGCCCAATGACTTCAGTTTGTGAGGTTTTTTTTGTTCACTTTGATGATGACTTCTGAGCATTCTTTTCTTCACCCTTTGTCTTGCGTTCCAGTTCCTGACCCAAAAACCTCTTCCTGTGTCTTACCTGAACCCTTCCACCATACTCCTGTTTCATCCCTGTGTCTTCATCAGGGCCCAACTTTTCTGGACTAACCAGCCTCCCGCCCATCTCAGCGCCTTGGATTTTTTTGATCGTTTTATCGTGGTTTTCAATTTTTGTTTTGCTGCAAGTAAATCTTGGGCTCTGCCTGCGAATTGCCTGGTTTCTCCTGAGTCTGCCATTGCATTACGTTTCTAACATGACTTTATTGCATGATTTCTGTCTGTTTCATCTCCCTTGGCTTCTTCCACAGTTCTAATAAAGGGCAAGCACCCTCGTGCTGATTTTCTCACCATGTGGTCCAGCCTGTTAGCATGTTTATTCTTCTGTCTCAGCAGAATTGAATTGTGCTCTGCATACACATTTGCATATAAATTTTGCTTGTGTGCATCTCCCTGGTGGGTTGGGTTGTAAAAAGAGAAGGATTGTTTCAGCAATCTGTAGCCTATTCCTGTTAGGGTGGATTGTTAACTTTGGCTGGGTAATCACGGAGGGGCCCTGGTGTACCCCAGCCATGTCAGTCCAGTCTCATGTTTTTGTCTCTTCGAGTGATATTCTCTGGACTCATGTGGTTAGCTGGGCCTACTGGTCTCCATTGGTGTAACGCGATCTAAAGTGTTGTCTTAACTGTTGTGCATTATGCTCCATTGTGGTCTCAGATGGTCTTTGTTGGTTTCAGGTGGTCTGTCAAGATGTTCTGTGGACCAGAGGATGCACTCCATGTTGTACTAATGTGACCGATCTTGTGGTTCCAATGTGTCACAGGTCCTGAGGCCTGCCTCATTTTTTAATATACTGCTATTTTTAATATATGGCTTCTTTGTGAAACACTTTGTTTGGAATGCTTTGTATTTAATTATTTAGATTTTTTTTTTTGAGTAAAGAAGTACATTATTGTGAGTTTTTGTTACTAATAAAACAAGTATAAGAAAGAATACTCTTTTGAAATGTGTTCAAGAAATTAAAGATACTGAGGGCAAAAAGGCTGTAATTTACTTTCCAAAGTACACACGAGCCTTTCAGGGGACAGTCAGGGCAGAGAGGCAGATACAGAGGAAACTGAGCTATATATCTTTGCGTTGAGTCCCATTGCTGGATTTTCCCACAGTTTTCCGTTACTGTGCCATAGGCCAGATCCTGCTTTGATCCTCATGTTTAAGGGACATCAGACGCATTCCCTTCTCAGTCTCATTGCTCAGCTTGTTAGGAGCTTTGTAGTCATTCATAAAACTGCACAAGTCTGTGGGTGAAGGGAGGCATCATCATGACCACCGGAACCCAAACCCTGTGTGCCTCATTTGGTAATGAGGGGATTGATTGAAGGTTAGAGTACCCACTTTGTGAGGACTGAAGAGCAGCGTACCGCTGCATCAGTCAACACACGTTTTCCTGCTGTACTCCTGTGAATGTAGATGTTCCCGCATACAGATCTGTTAGTGTTATGTACTTATTCATCATGTTGTGCCTGGAGTGGGAGGCACTGCCCCCTTCGGCATTGCAGAATAAATACTTTTCTGTTCGCTGGGAAGTTGGATGCTGCCCTTCCGGCCTCCACCCCCGCAAGCACATCTGGAGCTCCATTGTGACGGATAGGAGCATCCCAGTACTGGGTCCCTGGAGGAGAGCTGCCTGTGAGAGACAGGAGGTCAGCTCTCCGTGGAGATGTCTATTGGCAGCTACTCTCCTTGGCTACAGTGCTGTGTTTGACAGGAAGTTTTGTTTTTTTTCCACTCATAAATACTTAGTTTTGGTGCTATTCACAATCCATGGAATTTTGAACATCAGTGTATTCATTTCTGCTGTATGTTTTCCATTTGTCTTTATGTAAACTAGTTTGATAAAGCTCAGTGTGGTGACCAACAGGCTCAGTATTAAACCATAATGAGTAAAACATCACAAACTGTGTCTTTAGCACACACATTTTTATGTCCAGGACTACAAGTTCTGCCGTCTGTCTACCCTCTACCTGTGTTGTGAAAATACCTTTTTAATGATGTCTTCCTGGGGGTGGGAAGCCTCCAGATTTGGGTATTTCTCATTTGAGTTCGAATCTGTGTCAAATGGAATAAGGAGGAAAGTTGAGCCAAAGCATATAATCTGCAGTTGACGCATCATCTGAGGTATTAACAGTTCCAAACATCAGTGGTGGGTCTTCACACCTGAGCAGGGCCGTTTGCTTCCACATGGACCTACAACACTCTAGGGGCAGCACAATTTCTTTGGACAGGTGTAGGTAACAGGTAGTGTCTTGGCTGTCTGGAAATGGTGACTCTAAGGTTGGAGTCTGGAGTGCTGTTGACCAGTGGGGTAGTTTTGGCAAGTGCGCAGTGTTGTTCAGCCCCCCTAGCCTGTGGGTGATATGAGGCCCACCGACCAAAGCAGAGTTCGTCTTGGGCGGGTGTTTTATTTGGCTCCTCTCTGCGGGACGCTGACTGGCCTGGTGATGGCTGCAGGCCTCGGTGTCACATTTCCACTGCGGTCTTCAAAGATGATGCTTCACCGCTCTCACACAGTTGTGTGTGTGCACATGCCGGCATTTACACAGATGTGCACATGTATATGCTCGTGTATGCATGTGCACACATCCATGTTCACTGGGGCGATTGGTGCAGGCAAGCACACGTATGACTGCGCATACACTCATTCTTCCTCTTGGAGACTGATTTATGCATGCTCACAGATGAATATGGAAATACACATTTGTATACGTATTAAATCTTTTCAAACCACAAGACTCTGCTTGCTTGCAGCTCTTCTGTCTTTTGCCACAAAATGCATGCAAAACAGCTTCCTTGAGCCCTGGGCTGTCTGCGTGGCTATTTTGAGTCGTATCAGAGGAAACGTAGGGCTAAAGGAAGAAGCTGATGCAATAGCGCTGAGTTAGCGAGAGTTCACCGGGCCTGTGTTTTTACGGTGTGCTCCAACTGGGCCTCAGTCTCTCACTCATAGCTGCCAGGAACTCACTCTCGTTTGGCAAATGTCTGCTCTCACCTGAAATAATTCCAGATTCCTTCGTAATGAGTCAAGAAAGATCTTTGTTTTCCATTGCAATAGTTGGGCTGTTTAGGGAACTCAGTTTACAGAACTTGTAGTTTTTTTTTAACGGCCTGTATCAGGCGTGGAGCTCTGACGCTCAGCGATGCCTTGTATACGGCATATTGGAATGCAGAACCGTCCGCCAACAATGGCTGGAACACGACCCGCTAATTCCAATCTTATTACCATTCAAGGTAGCCTGTGATTAAACTGTGGAACAAGATGATCGTTCCGTTAAGTTGTTGGAAAATCGTTGGTTTATTCCAGCTTATTCCTGTCCAGAATACCCCTTGTCACATACAGTGTTCCAAATATCAGACTGCAAGGCATTTCCTCTTAAAAAAAAGAATGTTTTCTGAGGTCAAGGAGGTGGCTTACACCGGAAGGCTGTGTGAAATGAACGAAAGAACTTTGACATGAGCGGTGCTGGCAGGTGAACCAATACTGCCCGCTATGGGAGTTACTTGGGAAAGGCCATGAGGGAACATGCTGTTCACATGGCAACGGCAGAGCAAGTGAGGCCTATGCCCTAATTTTCAGGTCATGTTTTTAAGGGTTGAAAATAAATCTGAGTGTTGTCAAGAATGGTGTCCCGTTCAGTGAAGGGTAAGAGTTTGGACAGCCTTGTACTAGTCTGTCAACCGGGTCCAAAAACGATGAAGAGGGATTATTTTTACACATCACTTAGGTGGAGCACAGCTATACAGTCCTGTTTTCATGTTGACCATTTGTTTGGTTACTGAGGTTCCTGCTTGGCTAATGGGGAGACACAAGGTCCTCGGTGTACCTTAGTGGTTCTACTGAATGGGTCAGCTCTGTGCCTGGAGCCCAGGCCCTTGAGCCACACTGGAGGCTGGGCCAAACGCCTGCTCAAACAGGAGCCCTTTGTTAGCTCACCCACAGCAGCAACGGCCTGTTTCCCGCCCAGCGGCATCCTGCAACGGACAGGCGCCAGACATGACCCCCCCATCTCCTTCATCAAAATACCTCAGCCTTTTGCTTTGTGCTGTGCTGTCCAACCCCAGCATTTAGCAGCTCAGGGACCCCCCTCCAAACACCACCACTATGTCACTCATGTGGTTCTCTGCCCATGATAATGTTTATCTGACCTTTCATCTGTCATACAATCCCCTAAATATGATTTGGTCTCAGTGTCAATATTTTCTTTAACATGCATTAAATATGTTTTGTCTTCTTGGGACCTGATATTACTCAGATAAATAGGGTATGGCCCTTATGCCTTTCCTGACTGAATGGATTTCCATGTCCTTGGAAGCGAGGCTGGCAGGCTAATCTGTGACATCCATCCCACCATGTAAAACTGAGAAGGTGGCGAGTGCCTTAGGTCCTCACAACACCTCCCCCCCACCTTCCAGTCCCCCTTACCTTCCAGTTTCTCTGCAGGAGCTCCATTGCTTCCTGGAGTGTCTGTTTCCAGAGCTCAGCATTTTTAGACGTTTTGAGGTAGGTCACATACTACAGTGAGGCATAGTTTGCTCAGTAAGACACTGAGGCCAGAAAAATGCTTGTGGTCTTTACACTATAAGGTTCAACCTGCACTGAACCTAATGAATTTGCAGTCTTCTCACTGCTGATTTAAACAAGCCACGCTAGACCCCTGAAAGAGTTTAACATTTCCTACTGGATCCAGCTCTTCTTAACAGACTAATAATAACATCTTTTTCCATGAATGCCCCCTTTCCAAACCACTCCCCCAGGAAAGGAAGCCAGCTCATGGCTAAATGTCATCATTTGTTTGGTAAGTAACTTAACAGATGCCTTTTTTCAAATAGATTTCATCTTTATTCCAAACGAGCTTTCTGGTTTACCAGTATAGACTGGCAAATAACTTACTCTAAAGTTTCTGGGGTAGTGTCCTGCTGACAAGGGCAGTAGCTGTCTTCAGGTTTCAACATCCAACCTGCAATACAATGGTGTTCCAGATTAAGTTCCTTATTTGTCACAGTAGCAGGTGCTGTAAAACAATGCAGGTGAGACCCAGTGTTACATAATCTAAACCTAAAGAGAAAACGGAGTGTGGCATCTGGATGTGAATTACTGTTTGGTTTGGACACAGGCATATGGAATAGGTGTTATAACAGATATTACTTGTGTTTCTATCTCTGTGTTGTCACATAGAATCCTTTCACATTAAACTGATGATATAATAGTTTCAGTGTCAGACATATATGTGCAGGACTATACTGAATTGCTTGCTGTATTCTTTAGTAACTAGATGCTAGTTGTATGCCATGTAACGCAACTTAAATTTTTTTTACCCACAAATTTAATAGCGGCATGGTGCAATAGCTGGGTGCACCCGAGTTTTCTGTCTGTTTACGTGCAGAAAGTTGTTCACAGTGGTGACCCAGGGTCCTGGGCCCAGCTTCCTCTTTGTGCACTTCCCTGTGCTTGTGTTCCTTTCTCCACCACGTATTTCTGGGTGTATCTTACAGAGAATGGGTTGTGGTGTGTCTGAGTTATTGCCACCCTAACGGTGTATGTGGCAATGGAGAATCAAAGGCGTGTTTTTCCCCCTGATTGTTTCATGGAGGCGTTGCTTGCTACTCTTCAGCTCGGTCTCCCTCTCTTGCAGACGTCCAGGATCACGCGCTCCGATGAGGACCGGGATGTTGGCTGGGATGCCTGGGGCACCTGGAGTGACTGCTCTCGCACCTGTGGGGGCGGGGCCTCATACGCCTTGCGCAGGTGTCTTACTGGGTCAGTGAGGCTCTTTACCTTCGTACCTTATCTCACAATATCTTTTTGTAATCACTGAAAGTTGACAAGGACACGTGCCAGCCGGCTCTCCGCTTACTGCCTCTGATTATCAAACCAAATCAACCTGTTTTTATAGCAACTATAGAGTTGAACGTAGATGCTGAACAAAGAATAAAACCAGTAAAGCAACATAAAAACAACACACAAGTTAACATAACATGATATAAATGCATGACTAAGTATTGCTCAAAACATTCTAGTTGAATATCAGCTTGATGTCTATACAGTCTGTTATAGAATAAATGAGACATTCACCATGCAGTTAGTGCAGCATTGAGGAAGATCTGATTAAATAAAAAAAAAGTATTGCATATCCAAAATTTTAACAGTTCTTCCTATGTCAAAGAATTAATAAAAGTATGTAGTGTGATGGTAATGTTCAAACATGAGTAAGAGGACAAAAACTAGTTTTAAAAAAGTGTTGTGCACGTTTTCCTTACTAAAAGTGCATACCAACAGAACTAAGCCTCTTGTCCCAGGGGTACTGCTTTCGTACGTGACTGATTTTTATTGGCAGACTTTTTCCCCATAAGAAAAGCTGGACAAACTGCTCGAAGAGCAAAACACATAAAGGTTCATGGTTTACATTTATTGTTCAGAAAGTGCCTTTTTATGGTAGTGTGGGAGGTTAGCTGAGTTTTGCCTGAGATTACGCACACACAGAGGATGGCTCCTCGTGCTCTTATTAGCTGCGTCCTTCACCGTACACAGTTCCTTCTGGTTTCCCTGAGAGGTTCACCTGCTTGTTTGGAGCTTTTTGGCTGCGTGCCTTTGAACTGATTTTCATATTTATTAAATAAATCATTCATGAACGCATTTATCTCATTCTGAATTTATGAAAATAAGTTGGCTGCATGTTAATTCTCGAAAGATTAGAAAAAGAGGAGTGTGTGTAATAACAGCTTTCTGGGCTTGTGAGAATTTAACGAATGCCATTAAAAAGGTGTTCTGTTCTAAATGGATGAGAGCTGCTAAATGTCTGTTGGAAGAAGGCTACGGAGGAAAAGGTGACACAAACTCCACTCCATGAGCTGCATTTAAAATGGCTGTGTGAAGAAATGAATCATGTAACTGTTTTAAAAATAAGTCTATAAAAAATTGATGATGACTGCTGGAAGGTGCCCTTTCCTTTTTACCTTAAAATTATAAGGATTTGATTTATATTTTAGGGAGTAATTGCAGCTTCTTAGAAAAATGTTATGGGTTAAATATGAACAGCTGAAGGTGTGTCTTGACTTGTTTAACCCCCAAGCAGTTAGTGGTGAGTCGTCTCTGCCTTTGCAATGTTAATATGTTTATCAAGCTGCTCTGCTGGATTGGAAATTCTCGGCAGAGTGGAGAGAGCTTCCCTGGGACTTGGACTGCAAGATGCAAGACGTGCCCTGCATGGAAAGCAAGTCTGTTGTTTCAATATGTCGGAAAACTACAAAATATGCACTCAAATGTCCTGTCAGTGAAAAGGGAAAAGATTGCTGTGCAAAGTCAAACAACCTAATCAGCATACCACCCACAGACAGAGTGGTCAGGGTAATGCTTGTTAAGGTCTCCTTACAAATTTGTCATTGACACCCAAGCAGTCATATCTGCTGAGGGGCATCGAGGCTGAAGGGGCGACACAGGCACATGAAGTGGGCACGTTGGGCTCTGACCCTTCTGCATTGCCTGTACCACGTGGTGACCCCTTCTGTTCCCATAGGTGTTTCTTCAACACGTCCTCTCAGCTGTCTGCATATTTTTAACAGTTCAGCATGTTTGTCGTCTAGGTGTCTGAGAGAGATCAGCGCCGCTCCGACACCTATTGCGGGTGTTGAAGGGTTCTCTCTGTGGCAGGTGGACACTTTATCTGCACAGCTATAAGCATGTGTCTGTACTGAAATGTAATGCAGCCTGCCAGGCATTCCTGTGACCCCAGAAGAAGCCTTTAAAAGTGTGGTTTTGTTGTTTGTTTTTGCTCTTTGGGTAATTTATATACATCCACCAGGAACTCAGCATCATTAGTAACACACCATTGCTATTTTGCATGAGCCCTTGGTTTGTTTTGGAGCAAAGTCAGTGAGACTGGCATCATATGAAGCTCTCCCATACAACTGCATGCTTTGAGCACCGCAGTGTGAGAAGATAAATTAGCTGTCACCTTCCTTACGGTAGGGCTGACAGTGCTGGAGAGGCATGTTTGCCGTAATGCTGGTACATCTGTGTACCACTGTGTTCAGTATAATGCCTTGTATATTTCTATTATGTGAATGGCTTAGGCAATGTTTAGTTGATTTTTGTGGTGGCTTCAGGCAGTCTGAGGAATGAGGTATTTGCTCCTTTTGATTTGTGTTTCTGAAGCCAAAACAAACCCTTGACCCGGTCACCTGTGTCATGATGTGTGTTGTGGCTTGTGCAGATTTTGTGTGGGGCTGACATTCTGTCTGACTCAACACAATCCAGGGCCTGTCTTGCACATAACTCTGAAAGGTGTAATGGTCAAGCAATGTTAAATCATAGTCTCGTTTTGTAAGGACAAGAGAAACGTGCACTTTTGTATAGTATTTTTGTTGGCTCGCTACTCAGTCAAAGGTTAATGCTCTGTGCGTGTGCGCGTGTGTGTGTGTGCGTGTGTGTGTGTGCATGTGTGTGTGCATGAGCACGTGCCTGGGGGCTCAATGGGTAGAACATCAGGCTGGGTTCTGGGATCCCAGCCCAGCCAGGTGTGTCTTTAAGCAAGACGTTCAAATGCTAGCTCCCAGGGCACTGCATGTGGTTGGGTGGCCACTGCTCCCCTCAGGGGATGGGTTAAATGCAGAGAAGCAATTTCTTTTTGGCATTAATAAACTACTGTAAAAAAAATATATATATATATTATGTGTACGTTCTCTCTAACAGGAGCTGTGAGGGTCGGAACATCAAATATCGAACATGCAGTAACACGGTAAGTAAAATTATTTAATGCTGATGGTTATGTGGACGTGGATGTGAATGAGCCAAGGTTACAGCTGCTCTTAAAAGCAGAGGCTAACCACAGTGGTTTAAACCCAGTCTCAGTAAATTTATGCAGGCCCATCTGTTCTGAGCTGAAATGTAAACACTTTGAGAACTGCATGCTGGGACAGGTGCACTTCACATGGAGGTTCTCCCGCTGTGGGTCCTTCTCACATCACTGCGGCTGGCTTTGCCTTTGGGCGTGTTGAAGTCCACTGGTGAGTGTAGACCTCCTATGTCAGGGAGCTTTATTATAAGGCAGCGGATCTGTCTGTACGTGATCCTTCAGGAATGCTCCAGGCAGTCATTTGCACTTCTACAGGTCACCATCTGGTAAATTCGCATGAACTTCTTCCCATCTGAGGACATTATAAAAGAGAAACATCTTCTGCTAATGTCATCTCCACTGTGTATTTATAATGGACTGCACTGGTTGCCTACTTGTCCACTATAGAGGAGGTTTGTGGATCTTCTCACTCCACGTTAATCAAAAGGAAGCAAGATTTGTGTCACACTAAAATAGTTTTTTGAGACTTTGTTGTGGGTAAGTAGTATTTTCACTTTAGACAAATGGGAAACATCCCAACCAGTTTTTTTTATCTTTTCAAATTGACTGCAAAGAAGAGGGAAAATCTTCTTTTGATTACAGGGTCATAATTACCAATGATGGTGCTCATATTAAGGTTCTCCTGGTGCAATGGAATATAAATTCCTCTTTGAGGCCAACATGAAAATGTGTTTTGGGCATCACTGGAGTCCAGGGAACTGCTGTAGTCGAAGGCTTAATTTGCGCTTTGACCAAAGTGTTTTCAGACGTTGATACTTTCTCATCAGAGAGCTGATAACTCATGAGACGGGGGCAGGGTATTTGCTTGACTTGCCAGGACCAGCTACAGCAGATTTCTGGCTCAGGGGGCCTGTCCTTCAGCCAGCAGCGGCCTGCTCTCTGCACACATGCATGCTGCCATACACCTCTTCAAGCTTCAGTTTCAGATGACTGTACTCGACTTAATGCAGGTGTATTGAAGCACATTTTACACTTCCAGTTGTCATTCATTCATTGTATAATTTCTGGAAAAAAAGACCATAGGTTATTGAAGGAAAGAAGGGAGTTCCTGTTCTCACACTTAAACCAGGTTTTCTTTGTATAGGTATCCCTAATGTAGATTTTTGTGTTTGTGTGCTCCATGTACACCAACAACAGTGTGTGTTCTTGGAATTTGAAGAACTACCAAAAGAGAGAGAGAGCTTTGTGTTGGTGTTCCTGTTGTTGGGCTTTGTAGTGTTATCAGTTGAGTGTTCATGTTCTATGTGCTGATGTCGCTGGCATTGATGGTCTTGCTGCTACCTCTCCTTGTGTAGATGTCTCTGGTCTTCATGGTGTTGGTGTTGAGTGTGTTGTTGCCGATGGTGTTGGTGTCTCTGGTGTTAGTGCTGCTGATGCTTCTGTTCTTCGTCTGCTGCCGTTCCTTACCACAGGAGTGCCCTCTGGAGGCTGGGGACTTCAGGGCCCAGCAGTGTTCTGCATACAATGACGTCAGGTACCAGGGGCACACATATGAATGGTCTCCTGCTGCCCATGACCCTGCTGCTCCCTGCGCCCTTCGGTGTCAGGCGCGAGGTCGCGGACTAGTGGTGGAGCTTGCCCCCAAGGTGCTCGATGGAACAAGATGTAGGGCAGACTCCTTTGACATGTGTATCAATGGGGTTTGTGAGGTAAGTTCTATTATTGTCAATGTGAAACATGCACATTGTAAAGATATTCTCTGTCACCACAGCTGTGTTCCTCTGCAACTCGGCTCCATTTTTATTGTATGTGCAGTTTTTAAAATGGATCTCTGGATAGATAATTTAACATCTTATTTTCATAATTGGTTGCATAACAGCTTGCAACAATTTGCATTTGAGCAGATTGGACCAGAATTCATGAATTTTTTAAATGAAGAATTTTTTGTTTACACAGAGACTAATAAAGATTGGCAGGAACTTTTCCAGGACTTTGTTTATTGCATTCAAATGTTGACCAGTCTATAGACAAGTCCAACCTGAATGGAGACGTAACAATGAAGCAGTGTATACTGTGCCTAATTTGCAATGCATAGTGTTGATTGTGGCAGGCAAATAAAACCTAACAGTTTTTTGAGGTCAGCTGGTGAACCGTATAACCTGGCAGCTTTCTGTGAGCTCAAGGACGCCTGCCTTTGGAACATTCAGATAACTTAATCACAGTCACTTAGAAATATGAAGTAGTTACCTGGTTTGAAAGGGCAGGGACAGAGAATCAATTTAATCTCAAGGGGGAAATGCAAACACAGAGGTCCTTGCTAGTGTGTTTGAAAGGGCGTTTTGTTTTGCCTCTATATTTGGAAGCAAGAATTTTGAAAGTAGAGTAGAGTTTTATCTGTAACGGAAACATTGATTCAGAGAGCCCAATAGGCTAACATACTGCATGGAATGTTGGGTCTGGAATATAGAAATTCCATGGCAGCAGCTGTACAAGGGCAGGGAGGGAGCCTGACCTTTGGCATCAGCACAGTCAGTTTAACCCGCAGTGCCTGAAGACTGTGTTACCATGAACAGACTGTTTTTTGTCTCCTGCTGAGTGAGTGGCATTAGGAAATTACCTAGACACTGCCATTCACATCTGCAGGTTTTTTTATGTTTCAGAATTGTTCCACCTAGCCCCAGCATGATGGAAACATTGTTATCTCCATCATAATAGAAGGGTGTGCGAGAGATATGTGAGGTAAAAATAACTGGATAATAATCACAGTGGACCCCTGGGTGTTCTAGGTCAGAGTCCCCTTTCTTAACACTATGCCGTTGTATTTATTTTAATTATTAAAATTTTCATATTAGCCTCAGCAGGAAGGGAGACACCAATTTGGAGACACCAATTGACCTAACCTTCAATGTCTTTGGACTGTGGGAGGAAACCGGAGAACCCAGAGAAAACCCACCAAGCACAGGAAGAACATGCAAACTCGAAGCACACAGACCCAAGATGGGAATTAAACCCCAGGCCTGGAGGTGCAAGGCGACAGTACTAACCACCACGCCGCCTCAAAATACATGTAATTTATGAAATATGCTTAAAAACTGCTCTTTTACTTCTGTTTAGATTATTTCAAATAGAACTAAGCAGTATGGCAGCACGGTGGCGTGGTGGTTAGCACTGTCGCCTCGCACCTCCACGCCTGGGGTTTAATTCCCATGTTGGGTCTGTGTGTGTGAAGTTTGCATGTTCTCCCTGTGCTTGGTGGGTTTTCTCTGGTTTCCTCCCACAGTCCAAAGACA
>JABJVR010029547.1:0-25470 GCA_025773905.1 Chitala chitala
ACACACACACACACACACACACACACACACACACACACACACACACACACACACACACACACACACACACACCTTTCCAATCCTGACAGCTGTTACTACCTCAGCTGCAATGCAATGCACACCTACAGTATGTCCAATGTCCCTTATAAATTAACACTTCCACGAAACCTCAAAAACAAAAAAACTTATGAATGAATAAATAAATCCCATGTACCATAAGTACCAGAGTGAATCTGACAGCCTTCTGCCCTTCTCTACACACAAAGGGACGAGCGAAGGCCGCTCTCAGCACATCCGATACTTCACATCAGCACTTTCACACAAGAGCTCTTTGGCACCCGTGATCCGAAAGGCGACACGGCCGGAAAGGCCCTCCCTCGCTCCTGCCCTCGGCTCCCTCCCTCGGCTCCCTCCAGGCACTCACATGTGTGGACTGAGCTCGTAGAAGTTCCTGTTGCGATACTCCTCCACCTTGTCAGCTGTGTAGATGGGCAGCAGTCTGTAGGGGTTCAGGGAGACCACCACGCTGCCGATGTAGGTCTGCAGAGGAAAGAGACGAGGGGGTCATTGTGAGGTAGAACAGGGGCACAGAATTCAGTGTGGCTGACTCATCAGAAAGGCCCTCACTCACTACACATGTGAAGGAAGCTGCTCAGCGTATCACGTCACGCCGCTGCTGGAATAAGTTTATAACAATAGACAATATTTACATTCACACTTGAAACCGTATTTCTTCTAATTAGGCGCGTCTATTATACCAGGCGCCTTAATTTTTTTAATTACAAATCCCTGCATTCTTTCACAGTCTAAGGTGAACCTTTGTGTCCAGTGAGCTTTAGAAGTCTGCCACGCCCTGCTTACCTGTAGCACATTTGTAACACAAGAGCACCTGTTCACCGTGTCAACTTAAAGTGAAAAGGAATTTCCATTGGGGACAGAGAAACACCTTAAAACAGACAGTTTCACTAATGGCTGGGGTGGAAGGGGGTGTGATGTTCTCAAGTCACCATTGAAAACCACATTCCCCACCTAATTACCCCAGGGACACTGGTAAACAGTACAGACAATCGCAACCATTTGCATTTACAGCATCTCTACAGACAGGCGGTAAACAAACATTCACCAGACAGACGAAGACACCCACCCAAGACAAGCCTGCCAGGCTCCGACTCCCCCGAGGAAGAAAACGGTTCTCACCAACTCATCTTCAGAACACAGTACAAAACGCCAACGTCACTACCCTTACAAAGGAAGGCAGGCACTGGAGAATGTTACAGAGGAACAAAGCGGCAAGGCCTCATGGGAGTTTAACCAGATTTAAATGTCCACCACGCTTTAATAACCGTGATCGCCAGAGCACACGGTTACCAGAAGTGGGTAGAAATGCTACGTTCCTACTTGGCTGTTTGTGAATACAGGTGCTAACGGCCCCCCGACACTGAAAGCCAGCGCACTGACTACATCCCATCTGTACCTCACTGACGATGCTAGAAGCAAACAAGACTGTCCAAGGCTTTACTACAGGCCCCAACGGTTTCTTAGGGTGACGATGCTACCTACTGTACACATGCACTACTTTAAATGTTCACGTCTGCATCTTAATTTTTATTGTAAAAAAGTTTGTGCATTTAAATTTTTGCCAGGATGATGACCGATGAGTACCCAGTAGTGAATCCAGTCAAAAACCTCTTTCCAGTTTGACACAATGAACAAATTCTTCTAATATTAGTGACCGGTGCTTACAGTAAACAACCTACAGGGTTAATAGCATAAGGCCAGCCCCCTTTTATATTTTTTTGTTGTTTCACCTAGCTGGTAATTATTGTATTAAAAAAGAAAGCTAGTCTAAATACCACCTTCGAAGCGCTGAAGGTGTTTAAGGACACTGCCTTTGGCGAGCTATGCAAGACTTCCACGTACTGTTCTCACGTGCTCATGTGCCCGTCTGCTGAGAAACAAACAACCCCCGTCAGCGGGCTGCGTCGACTACATGGCTATCAAATAACCTTTCAAACAAGAACTAAATCTTTAGCAGGACTGCCCACACTCCCCCCCCCCCCCAACAAGCCATTGTCACATGAGCGATTTACAAACCAAACAGCTCAATAAGACTGATTTTCCAGGGAGTAACTGGACGCTCCTCCTCTTGGTTACAGAAGAGGAACTTGATCCACCAGATCCGTACAGCTGGAGACGTGAACGTGTGACCCTCCAGCTGCTGTGCTGCCCCCGCGGTCTGGCTGTCCTGCTCCCTCACCTCAGACTGGTGCACTGCAACCTTAGATCTTTGCCCTTTCAGGATCTCATCGCCCCGCTGACGTGTGTTTACTTTTCTGTGGGCTCCAGCTGAGCCCCTGGGCCTCCCTACAGAGCACCTGTTAGAACTGCTGAAAACAAGCCAGCTAAATACTACAACAGCCGGGCCACATATTATCCAACACACTTCCCCATTTTACAGTGAAACGTCCGTAAAGGCCTTGTGTACATGTTAGGTATCTCCTTCCTGTAAAAGCAGAAGGCCAGGTGGGGGCTACCCCACCGTATGCCCTACCCTCGGTGTGCGGGTGTATTGTTGTGCGCCCACTAACCACACACGGGATGCGTCTCTCACAAACTCATTTCGCTGTCGCTTTGCGTGGGTGTCGGCTGGAGAGAAATTAAAGGCCAAAGTGGACTTTGGATTTGCAACTAACCAGAGCTGAAGGTCCCAAAACAGAACAAGGACAAACAAATACGTATCAGTATTCAAAATTAGTGTCCATTTAAATGTTTGCACTGTAGACAAACAATAACTGTCTGCACCTACAACCACCTGCTGAAAAGGATACGAACTTAGTAAGAACCCCCCCCCCCCAAAACTACAGCAGTATACAGGCGTACTCGTGCACATCTACGTGTGTCAGTGTAGGTCTCCAGCTCAAGGCAGACAGAAGGGGTGAGCAGCCTTGACAACAGAAGCTGCTTGCTGTCAGAGTGAAGGCCCTACAGGTATGCTCAACACCACCCACCCAATGCATGCTGGGGGCAGAACCTTCTGGAACAAGCAAGCCAGCTCAGCAGAAACAGCGGATCACTGCTGATGTCAGTGAAGGACTGGGAGGGAGGTGGGGTGTCAGACACAAACACTGGTGGGGTTTAATTAAAACCAAACCTTAGGGGGGGCCTCAAATGCTTCTGTAGGGCTGCCGTAAATGGGTGCTTCATTTTGAGGTAAGTAAAAAAAAAAAAAAAAAAAAAAAAAAAAAATTTTATATATATAAATCCAAATGTTTGAAGCTGGTCAGATACGTTGCTCCTGGAGAACGTGTGTGGTGAGCCTGGTTCTACTTCTCACACACACACACACACACACACACACACGAGCTCAGTACCAGAGGAGACCCAGAATAACAAGATCTAAAAATGGGTTTGGAACTAAACAACCCATTCAGGTCAGGCCAGACACAGCAATTTTAACTGTGATACAGTCATTCAGCCTGGCCAGGTTGAGCTGGGGGGGGGTTGTGGCTTTTAAACAAAACATTTCCAAATGTTAGGCTAAATTACTGAGAAGCGTGTCCAGATTCCCCATACTGAACTAACCAAGGAAGCTTAATCCTTCACTATTGGGTTGTTCATTACTTTTTTAACCCCTTTTTCATTACCAGGCAAATGTCTCACAGTAAATGCACAGGGGTGTAAAACACTCTTGTGGACCTGGGGGCACCGCCAATGTCAACACTCAGTGCAACTTCAGTAGGCTGAAGAACACAGTAAAGCAGGACGTGAGGGTGAAGCACCGCTGTGTCAGTATGGCCGGCCGGCGCCTCGCGGGACACTCACGTAGATCTCGCCGTGCTCGAAGCGGTCCTTCAGGTTCCCAATGAAGGAGTGTTCGGTGAGAGGCTCGAGCAGCACCATGTCCCCCACCCCAATCATGTTGTCAAGCAGGGACGTCTTCACCTCCATCCTGGACATGTGGACGATCCTGAACACAGGAGACGAGGACATCAGTGACAGGGCAGAACTAACACAGCTCAGAGCCCAACAGGCAGGCCCTCACACCCAAAGGGAGCCTCAGCGTTCAACAACACAGAGCCACAACAAATAAACCCAGAGGTCCTTTTCACACTCTACTCCTAAAGCAGGGACTATGGTGGGATTCAAGTGCCAAGATTCACAGGGAGGCGGGGTGTAAACAAGGGCCGTGTCCGTTTAACCTCCGGGTCACAGTTTCATGTTCGAATGAGACCTGACCAAAAAAAAAAAAAAAAAAAAAATGTATTCAGGAAACGTCCACCCAGCAATAACGGACAATTAACGGTCCTGTGCTACAGCCATGGACACACCATCACAGATGGCAGACGGCACATCGGGCTGGGCACCAGCATGTCACATTTTAATCCTGATGCTGTGGCATGCCAGATAATCAGGCAGGAGCAGGGCTTGGCTGTAAATCCCTCTAAACAAGGTTCTCTTTTAACTGACATGGAGTAACACAAAGTCTGTTCCCATCACCAGCCCCTCAGCCCAAATGCAGTCATCAAAACGCTGCAGAATGTTTCAGCCTCCATGGGTTAACAGGGCATGGCCAAAAGACACCAGACTGGTGGGTGGAGAGTTTAAAAAGCCTGGCATCCCGGGGGGGGGGGAAGAGAAGAGACCAGTAACCTCAGATGTCACACATGTTGTGTGATGTGTTCCTCTCCTACCCCTTCCAAAACAGTCCTGCTGGCTCCTCCCCATGACCTCTTGACCTCACTGCAGCGTGTCCCTCAGACAGAGCTGAGGCCCTGACAGCTTAGCGTGCAAACCACTCACAAAACACGGCATCTGGATGTGATCACTTAGCACTGGTGAGAAGCCCACAAGCGCGCCACATTCTCCTGCTGCGTCTACAGCTGTCATTTAGTCGCATAGTTACAGAAGACACGTAATTACACGCTGTCAGCAGAAGGCATTTAAGGGACTGGGACAAAGAGGGCCTTAGCTGAAGTGGAGTGTTAGACATTTGTAATTTCCGTTAAGAAAAAGGGTTTTCAAAACTGGCAAAACAAAAGAGGAAACCTGGTGACCGGTGTTGAGATGATGGCCCACAGTTTTTTGCCTGGAGTGGATCCATGGACATAACGGCCCCTCCGACCTTTGCTCCTACCTCACCAACAGTGTTATCTCCGAATCGCAAACAAACATACGGTGAGCCGGTCCTATCAGAGCCTCACGGAGAGAACAGCGTTACAGGTGGAGGAAACCAATCCAACACTTTTCAGTTATAGAGACTGCAGGTGTGTGGCCAAGGACAAATCAGACAGCATTTAAAGCATTCAGAACCATGGAAAAGTTCAAATTACGAAACTAGTTCTAAAAGTTAGTTTAACACACACACACACACACACACACACTTTGCTTTTTCTGTCATCAAGAATTTGCATTCATATATGGAAACACAATTTAATGAAAAAAAGAGCCATCTGTAAAAGGGTGTGTGGAATACTGGTCTTGTGCTTAGATCCGTACACGAAGCTACGGCAACGTCCCAATGGCACAATCAGAAGGAACCTCAGACTGGAAATTGGAGACGATCTTCCTTCTGTTACAGAGCAGAAGCAGCAAGCACTTTGCATTTCCCCACGATGTAATCCCTGCCTGTTTGTCCTTCAGTCTGCTCAGTGCCTCAGCAGTAAAAACAGCAACATGCACTGTTGAAGGGGAAACCTGCCAGGATGCACACTGCCCTCTCTCCTGAGAGGAAAGCCAACAGCCTTGCAGACCAGCCCAAGTCTCAGGCTACCATGAGCGTGGCTGTGCTTTCCTCGTCTTCCTCAGCGTCTCTCTCCAGGCACATGGGTCGATGAGACAGCACCTGGCTGATACCTGGAATACCCAAAGGGGGGGGCCGCATTTCACACCTGGAGATGGTGGGATGCCCCCAAAGGAACGAACAAAAAACCCCTTTTACTGAAAAAAGGATAGTGAAGAAATTTATCTGGAGGAGAAGTCCACATCAGTAACCCTGTAAACTAACATGTACTAATTTACAAACAATTTTTAAATTCCAGTGGAAATTCATCAGTTTCCAGTCAGGCATCTTGTATACCGCTGTACTCTGTTAAGGGTCGCGGGGAAGCCCATCCTAGAACATGTCACTTTTCATTTTGCACTGAAACCCTACCACACCATCCTGAACAATTTCATGCCTTTTAACAAGAGACAATTAAAAAGGGACAAACATTACCATGTTCAGTTATACCCTCATTGTCATTTAACTGAAACTTTATTTAGTTGCATAATGGCTGGAGGTCTAATTCCGTAGAGAGCTGTGTGACGCACGAGACAGCGTGTCCAGCAGCTCAGAGTATTCTCCTGCAGACCCACATCTCTTGTTATAACGCGTCCTGTTATTGCAGTTGTTTTCAATTAGATCCTCGTGGCTATTTAACAGAAACCTTTATACCTACCCAAGCCCGATGGGGTAACAGTCACAACCTGAAGACCAGCTTTTACAACCACATCATGTGTCTCCAGTTTCTAAAACAGTTTATAGAGCTAACGTTTCCGTTTGGGTCCACATCTATAAAGAGTTTCCACAATAAAATAAGCATCTTAAACATAATCCAGGAGATTAAGGGGGAGGGAATATTTTTAGTGTCTCGGCTGTCAGTGAAGTGGAAGTGCGTGCTATATGAAAACTCCATATTAATAAAAACGCAGACGCCTGGTTTAGAGATTACAGAGACCGGTCATGTCATGCCAAAGCTCGCATCTGGAGTTCCACACAGAAGCGCTCCATCATCATGGATAAACAGGAGCATGGCGTGCATATCTCCGTGTTACTGCCGACTCCACACTCAAGAGAACAAAACACCAAGGCCTGAGGTTCATCTTTGTGGCTCCCTGGTAGCCACGGCAACAGCACCAGAACCACCAGCATGAGGCGAACAGCAACGTTACAGGGTGTCATTTGGGTCCGGCCTTCACAAAGACATGCCCAAACATGCCTGAAGGTCACCGCCCACAGATGATCGTTACAGCCTGCTCCCAGTGCCCAAAGCGCTAGTGTGCGGACACGGCCGGTCCGCAGAAACCTGCTAGGCTAGCAGTCTGTGTCACAGGGAGCTGTGCTGCATCGCGGTTATTTCAGCCTCGCGAGTCTTAGCGTCAGTCAGCTCTGAACTCAGACCGTGCGTTACCAACCAAGCAGTGGTTCATCTACACAAGTTACAAAACTTTGTCCGTGTGGTGTGATACAGTACCCAGATTTACCAATAAAATACCAAATTGTTAATGAATCACAAAATTAAAACAAATATTTACAGCTGGATATCCACTGGAGACATTTCTATGTAGCCGCCCGGTAGATCAATGGGTAGAACATCAGGCTGGGATGAGGAAATGTCCTGGTTTGAACGCACAGCAGCACGGGTCAGACGGAGTTAGTGTGTCATCATACCCATCTGACAAGAAGTTCTTACTGCTGGACCCACACATCCTTCACGACTCCGTGTCGCCTTGCTTGTTTTTAATCACCTCCGACAGCACTAAAAAACAAACTCCTGCGCTCTGAGTTACATTTTAATTAAAAAAGCAACTGGATTTAGAACAAGGTAAAATGAATGGAAAACACTGCTACAGGCACACCTTCCTAAAAAGCTGCCGTTTATGAAGGCCAGAGAAAGGTAATCAACTGCAGGAGACCTCAGCTATGCCATCCACAGAGGCCACCAGGTAAAAACTCCATGACTTACACTCTGGCCAAAGCCAAGATCTCCCATAAGACAGAAGAGGGCAGCCTACTGCGCTACATAATTAAAGGGTTCTGTCACCTCATTGGTCACTGACCACAATACAAAAGCGAGCAGAACCAGCAGTAGAGCCCCCCCCAGCCCAACTCATACATGCTGATATTTCATATGGACAAGCTGAAACCAGTCAGAGCTGACTTGCTGTTGCTTTTCAGTTTTCAGAAGCGGTTTCCCAGCCATGTCCTCCTCCTGGGGGAGAACCTTCGATATGGCGAAGCATAACTGAAATCCATGAACATGCCCTCCACACATGGCTCCATGAGCATGTGAGGACATCTTTCAAGAGGCTGGCAGCAGACCAAAAGATTGATCACGAGATCGCAGAACTGTCTCATTGGCTCCTTTACATAACAGCTGTGATAAACAATATCAGAAGTGGAATCCTCCCTGACACAGAGCCACATTCTGTTGGAAAGCCTTGCTCTTCCACCCATTTACACCAACACATCTGGCTCCATGACCATAAAAGATACAAACATCACCATTACACCAGCTGCAAGGACACACACACACACACGTGTTGATCAACAAGTGTTGGGCAAGGGACACGCATCAATCCATCTTTCCTGGAATTTGAGGTTTTTGACAAATCATAAAAGAAATCGCAAAATGCTTTGACAGGAGGGATTTTTGGGATGAAAGTGCTGAAAAGCGAGCAGTAGTCTAAAGATGGTGTGGACCAACATTCCAGGGAAGCACAGACATTACTGAATACATGAAAGACCCCTGTCGAAGACATTCTGCAAGCTGTCCTCAAAAAGCAAGAAGGGTGGGGGGAGGATAGTTGGATGTGAAGTAAGACAATCACACATGCTAAGGATGTCATAACAGGAGATGCGAGAGGAATATGTCTGTACTCCGAGACCAGTCACGCTTTAAAGGTGGACGATCAATACTGAACGGTCTAAAGGACCGGAGACTGCACAGGTTGCGAGACTGGATAAACAGGTCAGAGGAGACGGGTCTTAACACAGTTCTAATGACTTTTCTTCCATTTTACTTCCTGAAGGGTTTGAAAATGTCAGGGTGTCGGTGCTAAGACATAGACCTGGTAGGCAGGACAAGCTATGGTGGCTGAGCAGCCTTTGTTGGCCAAACGTGCAGTTAAACCAGATCAACCCGACTGACAGACTGGACAGCACAGCACAGCACAGCGGTAGTTCGCCTCTCTTAAAGGAAAAGCAGTCTGAAGCCTTTTGTAGCCAACAAGACTCATTACTACTCAACTGTTCTACTTTCTTCTTCAAGCAAACTTTGTAAATCTGACTTGTTTAATGTAGCATCTGAGATTTGGTGCTTTTTCAGTCATGCCCTTATTTCTGTAGTGCATGGTCAGGTTTTCAGGGGACTATGACCATTACATAATCACACTCACCGATGCCATTTATAAAACAGCTATGAAAGCAACACAAACTGTGACATCAGTGTGGACAAGTGACACTAACACATCCATTAGCTAACAAGTCATTATTCCTCTCCACTTGAGTTGCGTTTAGGACAGGCTGTGTACTAGCAACATGACTGCGTGCGTGTACGACCCAGGTGAGAGGGCCACTTGGAGCAGTGACACTCCAGCCACACTGAGCACAGCAGAGGATGATGGGAAGGTCAAGATGGGAAGGTCTCCTTAGCCTGCTCCAGATCGCCTCACGGTCCAACAGTGAAGCCTCACGCAGGCTGTCGCCGCTGTTTAACTAAACAAGGTATCCACACGTGTGCCCACAGGCGAGCTCTAGTCTCAGTGCTCTGCTCATTAGAGCTCAGCAGAACAGTCAGGAACAATGGGCCTTCAAAGCGGGCAAGGCCAGACACCGTGCTACAGCCTGCAAACACCAGGGCCCCTCACTGTCACACAGACTGACAGCAACAGAAACAAAGGACCCCACACACACACACTAAACAAGCCAACAACGAGATGCTGCTTCTCCAAATCAGCAAAACACTAGGCTCCAGTGTTGACAAAAGCCTTCTCTCCATTAGGAATAGGAGAGATTCATGGCACACACCCCTGCGTGCCACCCCCTGGCTCTGTGCCCCCCTACGACCCAGGCATTTCCTCCTTTACCACGTCTACATTTGAGTAGTCCTAGCATTAACTATTACCCTGGGCGTCCTCAGCAACACCTGCCTTGCCGAGTGATGACTGTCCATATTACACTCTTCGGATGAGGCACACCTGGTCACAGAACTGTGAGCGCTGGGAGGTGCAGTAAACATCTCATGTGCTACACTAACTAATTGTCTCTAAAGCTCAGGTGTTTTTCCATCACATGAAGCACAAACAGGCAATGATGCTGAGTGCCAAAAGGTTAGTCACCAACCTACATAGATGCCTTTAAAAACATGAAACACTCAGACATCGCTCTGCATTCATGGAGACTGGGAACCCCCAGACCCACCCACGGCCCGTGTTGCATGCAAGTCTGTCCCCAGCGACACTTACAAAACACACACACCCAAGCCACATTTCTCAGACATCTGCTACGCTAAGTTTACTTTTCCAGTCTACAAATTCAAGTTCAACTGCAGGGCGAGTTTAGACTTGCAATGATCACCAGGGGAAAAAATAAATAAAAATTCAAAAGATCCAAAGGCCAGCACGAACCATAAATATGCCCATTACCTAAAATTCTGCTGGATCAGGAACCAGAACTAACCTTGCCTTAATTCCACGATTTATTTAATTTTGAATAAACAAACTGATTTGATTGGTAGGGTTCTAAAGCATGTTGAGAACATCAGCTCAGCAGCCTAATACACAGGGCATTACAGTTGGCAGAAGATGTAATGCTGAGGACAAAGTGAAACCCTGAAAAATTTGAACGTGCAATCTCCATCACCAAACCCACAACTCAACGTTGAAAGCGACACGCGACTGAACACAGATGATTTAAAGCAGCATTTCAGAACCAGCCAAGAACTTATCCCTTATTTCTCCATGCATTAAAATACAGCACCCCCCCCCACCTTTAAATCTGTATACACTACTACAAAGATCTGAACAATAAAGCAAAATCAGCTCCAATTTCCAAACAGAAAGCATCTCCATCATGGGAGAAAAAAAAAAAAAAAATGTATCAGATGGGCTGCACCCCCAGAAGGAGTCCACACGTGAAGCAGGACAGGTCAGCAGGAGGCAGCAGAGCCAGGGGGTGTCACATGGGGGTGTGTGGCTCTTACAGAGTTCCTTTGTGAACACGTCTCCTAAACGAAGTGGTGCGGGCTGAGACAACTCTGGAACCAATTAGTTAGGAAGGACGGAACATTCCTGAGACTCCAGATAGGACCGACTACCATGGGCACTCATGAGCACGGTATTCTCATGAGTGACATTAGTGTAAATCTGCACAAGACACCGGATTTTCCCAAGCTCTCTTACTTGTTCGTCAAAAGGGGCCGGGGGGGTGTCTTGATACAATTATTTTCAGCGTGGACACCAACTTGGGACTCGTGTCCAACAAAAGGCAGGGGTGCATGTTCATTTGGCATGCTTATTCCAAAATGAGGACGGGAGACAAAGGAGAGCCCTTGGAAAACCACGAGGACGCAGACGAAGGACAGCCCTTGGACAACCACGAGGACAGCAGACGAAGGACAGCGCAACACTTAATTTCCAACTTTGTGCTCCACAATCACAGTGCTCACCATGGTCAAACTTCACATGTTCTTAATCACCAGGGCTTTTTTCTAAAAACTATACATAAGATCTCTGGTCTCCCTCCCCAGCCATCCCTGTACTTACAGAGCCGTGAACCCAGCCCCCTCCCCTGTGGCTGGGAGAACAGAAAAGGTACTAATTTAAAATGGTTCTGCTAAGAAGACCGAGCTCTCGCAGGGCCACTTTGAGCCATGCATAGCCTTAAAAAATCTGAATCTGAACAATCACTTTTCAATAACCGAGAGGTTTAATTAAATAACAGGATCTTGGTAAGGGAGCCTAGTTTGAATTCAGGGAGACAAAAACGTAGCCTGAACACCCCCAACTAATTAAAGGGGGACATTTTAATCACTTCGCAGAAAACAATGGTGATTTGTGAACCAGCTGGTCGCCAACACCATCCCGCATTTCTCCCGCCGGCATGAATATGTCCCCCTGAAGACGGAGTTTTAACTCTTTGCAGACACGCAATCGAAGTCCGCTACAAAAGAGAGTTCACATGCAACTAGTGAACATGCTCAACACGCACACACGCGCACACACGCACAACATAACACTGACTTCACAAACAGTTTAAAAGCAAACCCTACGGCCAAACACGGATGGATGAGACTCCACCTTAATCACCCGTCACTGCAAACCTGGCAGCCGGAGAAGTTAACGCTCCACACCGGGGCTTGTGCACAACTTCATACGTACTTTTTAATGTCACTGTCGGATCGTGTAGAAGCACTCCTCGGCACTAAGGGCTGCAGTCCCAGCGTCTCCTCCACACGTGAGCGCGGTCCCTCGCTCCGACGGACCCCTGTGAATCTCCCTCGCGGAAGGCGCGTGCACGTCCACGGCTCAGCTGCAGGGTGTGGGTAGGACTGCCGTGTCTCCTCCACATCCCCGCAGTCCTTTAACCTTAATCATGCACAAGACACGCCCGTTCAGTAAAAATCCGCCTTCTCTTCCTTTTTCCATCCACACTCCCCATTTGCAAACCTCGGGGTTTAAAACCCAACAGCTCCCCCGTGGGTCACGGACTTTAAGTACAATTTGCTCCCAAAGCAGTGATTCCGTATTTTTGTGCTAAGATGTTCATGAAACTTTCTCATTGCTGACTCACTAATATAACTTTTTTTTTTTTTCCATTTAAGCGACAATTCATTGTGCTTACTCGGTAAAATCGTTAAAGTAGCATTGTATCCAGATTTATTAGTATTTTAGAGTCTAAAGTTTAGAGTAGACGTTAATCAAAACGTGTATCCAGTTCATAAGTGGTCCACTTTTAAAACGAGACAAATTTACACTTTTATTACAGACGTGTGGTGCCATTCCTTGTTTTATTCCTTTTTTCTTGATACCATCCTGAAAAAGATTGCAATTAAGCGGCATTCACAATACCCATCTAGAAATGACCACAATAAACAGTGCTTCCTGTTAAGTTAGACTGCCTGCTCTTCTCCCAGCTCTCTGCACATCTGGCAGCTCTCTGCACATCTGGCAGCTCTCTGCACATCTGGCAGCTCTCCTCAAGCACCCCCATCAGCACTTTTTGAGTTTGCGGCTGGCCTGGCCCAAGCCGACTGTGAGCACAGCGCTCGTCCGCCGAGGGACGGACCTGAGCATCTGCACTTATTGTGTCAAAAGGTCTGAGGTGAGCTAACTTTTAAGATGGTGCAGGACGTGTGGTGGGGCTACCACATGGAGAATGAGAGGCAGAGGGCCTCTCCGAGCTGTAGGTCCCGTTTTGAATCCTGATTTTAGCCAAAAATGTGTTTGTATTATACTATTACTGTTCGTTTTATATAATAATAATAATAATAATAATAATAATACAATTTATTATTGTTTTTATTTTTTTACGTTGCTAGGATACCAAAGACGCTTCTCGTGCAGAACACGTGGTCCTTTTCCGGAAGTGCGTGGCTTGGGGAAGTCATGGCGGAGCTAAGAAAGCGACGCACCGTTATGTTGTGGAGCTCAGCACAGTTTTTGTACTCGCTGCTGTTGGTTGCGGTGTCCATGCAGCTGCCCGCGGCAGCAGAGGAGGTTTTCTCAGGCGCCGCAGGCAGCGTCGGGCAGTCGGTTAGCGCAGCGCCAGCCGCGGCAGCCCGAGACAGACGGTAGGAGCCAGTCACTGTTCACTGACCTACGAGCTATATTGTGCTTTAGCACATTTTGGAAAGTTAATTATGAAATAGGGACTGGAAAATTAACTTATCGCCCTCTTTTAAAGACAGTGAGTACATGTTCGACTTCTGTGTGGTCCTAATGAGAGCTTTTGTTCAAATTAGCCCTTTTGTAAAACGTGTCTTTGTGTGTTCGTTGTCCGTCCGTGACAGTAACATTATTCACGCTTCGACGTGCTGAGGAGAGCCTGTAAACTGTGCCACTCTTTGTGCCACTCTTTGCCCAGGTATTTGCTGTATGATGTGAACCCCCCTGAGGGCTTTAACCTCCGGAGGGACGTGTATATCCGCATGGCATCCCTGCTGAAGACGCTGCTGAAACACAGGGACTGGGTGCTGGTGCTGCCCCCCTGGGGAAGGCTGTACCACTGGCAGAGCCCGGACATCCCCCAGGTGCGCGTCCCCTGGGGCCACTTCTTCAGCCTGACCAGCTTGCAGGCTAACGTGCCTGTCATGGAGTACGAAGACTTCATCGCCGGTGAGCTCCGTTGTCAGCTGTTGCCTGCCGCCTGTCTGTTCCCAGTCCCACCCCGCAACAGCCTTCACCTCTATTCCTTTACTCGTTTGGTTAACCCTGTACCACAGTGCGCATCTCTGTGTTGCACATTTAAATTTGGATATATTGTAGTTTATGTTGCCTCCTGTAGGCTGTTTACTCAGTATCCGGTACATACTTCAGGAGACTGGGTTTTTGCTGTCAGTGTTTCGTGGTCCCAGGACTGACATACAGTGGAGTGTGCTTCATTTATAATGTAAATTAGTTGTCAAGTTTTTATGAGCTGCTGATTATACACTGACTTGCAAAAGAATGTTATTTTGAGTGGATACTGCAGGGAGATGACTATAAACAGTGGTATAGTAAAGAAATGTGAAGGGTTTAAGTTACAGACATGAATATCCCCTTTAAGTAGCCGAGTTGCAGGTACACCTGTTTTCCACATTATTTATTTTTTGCTTTAACTAGATTTAGTTTAGAATCGGTTGGGAAAGACGTGCACTTTGATAGCATAAGGTCAGTATTAACATGTACAGAGCAGGGTATGGGCCTTTGCTGTTAAGTGTCCAGAGAGCTCAGATGCTTGGCTTTCTACTGAACCCTTCCCCCACGTATAGCAGTACTGAGCTTTGCTGTTGCCCGTGGCCAAACAACAACATGTACCTGTACATAGGCAGAAACATTTTAATTTTTAACTTTCAGTTAAATTTATCATGCCTGCTTATAGAATTGTGCTCTTTAAATAGTTATGAAAATTCTGAGACTGTTTTACTGTTGTCAGCACTGACCTACATTTTTTTTTTTTTTTTAAACGTTCCCAAATAAAGCTACTGGTATTAAAATGTTACTTTTAGTTTAATGGTTTAAAGGTTCGTTTAATGCTAACCTGTTTAGAAGTCTCATTTAAATATTGTGCTGTTATACTCTTAGGTAAATAACAATGAATGACTTTATTAACAGTGTCAGTCCCCTTGAATAATAATGAGCTGTGACGTCAATGGTGACTGACATTTGTGTTGTGTTGCTGGTGTCACCAGAATCTGGGGGCCCTTTCATTGAGCAGATCCTGGTGCTACAGAATTACGCAGAGGGCTGGACTGAAGGAAAGTGGGAGGAGAAGGTGGATGTGCGGCCATGCATCGAGCAGCTGCTCTACTCCAAAGACACACAGGGCCACTACAGGTGTGGAGCATTTTACTCCGCTTCGGATACAGGGCTACTACGGGTGCGGAGCGTTTTACCCCCCCTCGGGTACAGGGCCACTACGGGTGCGGAGCATTTTACCCCCCTCGGGTACAGGGCCACTACGGGTGCGGAGCGGTTTACCCCCCTCGGGTACAGGGCCACTACGGGTGCGGAGCGTTTTACCCCTGTCAGATACAGAGCCACCACAGGTGTGGCGCGTTTTACAGAAGGATTTGTAAATCATTGCATTTTGTTTTTCTGTTTTACAAAACATCACTACTTTTTTGGAATAGGGGTTGTATACATTGACAAGGTGCTCAGGATAAAACACAGCTGGAAGAATCCCCTTGACCAGGATAAATTCTGACACTTGTGCTGTAATTGGATAATTATTAATTACCAGAATTTTCTGTTTCTTCCTTGTCTACCTGCTTTCTTTACCACCTCTCTTCTCAGAGGCTGGTTCTGGGGGTACGAGGAGACGCGAGGTTTGAATGTCACCTGTCTGTCAGTTCAAGGACATGCCTCCATTCTGGCACCATACCTGCTGGAAAACATTACAGCCACGTACGTTCCTGTGTGATCCGCATCGCAGTGATAAACTAGTGCAGCACGGTGTTCTCTTTCTCGTCTGACCTAGTGACGTTTAACTAGCCGTTACTGGACAAAACTGTTAAGTAGGTTCACGGAATGTCGCATAATCCAACCGTCTGAACTTTAACCTCTCTTAACAGGTCTGTGATGATTGACAGAGCAGAGACTGTCCTTCATGACCACTACGCTGGTAAAGACTACTGGGATGTGAGTCTACATCACTGTGAGCAGGAGAGGAGATCTTGATGTTATTCTCACATTATCTCTGACACTCTACCTTCTCTCCAGACCAGGCGTAGCATGGTCTTCTCCAAACATCTGCGCCTTATTGGAGATGAGTTTCGTGCCAAGTACCTGAACTCTACAGATGAGAAGGACCAGACCATTTACAATGAGGACTGGACCCACATGAAGGTGGGAGTGAAAAGCTGAACATTTGTATGAAATCACCTGTAACTTTTTCTGTATAAAGGTCATCGGCACAGTTTTCCATTTTGATGTTTGTTTTAATTTCTTTAGCATTGTGGTCTACGCAGTTGGCACAGCCTTAACATGCAATTGTTTTAAATATCTGATGTACTAATGGCACAGTTGCCTTGTTTTCATATATGCAGCTGATTTATGATTTTACTCTGTGGTTTTGTCAGTCACTGTGAGGTTTTCAGAGAAGGTCTGTTCACTTCCAGAGAGCTCTGTGCTCATAAAGAACAAGAGACGAGAAATGACCCAGGGCAGAATACGTTCGCACAGTGCTGATTACGACTGAGGTCCTTCTTTGTGCCACGTCTGCACTTTAACACCCTTGTCTGACTGCAGTGTGGCACGCTGTTTCACTGTCTGAGTGGGCACGTGAGAGATATGTCGGTCAGTCAAAGTGACTTGCCTATGTGGGTGGTCCGTTTCCCACCCCAGACCAAACTCGGCAGTGCCAAGGGGGGTCCGTATCTGGGAGTCCACCTGCGGAGGAAGGACTTTGTCTGGGGGCACAGGGAGGACGTTCCGAGCCTGATGAGGACGGTGAAGAAGATACGCAGTCTCATGAAGAAGCACAAGCTGGACCGGGTGTTTGTTGCCACGGATGCTGACGAGGAAGGTGCTCGTTTAGGATGAGACTGTAGTTGCATCCTTCTTGCTGCCAGGGGTAGTGTGTGCCAACAGTTTGTGGCAAGACAACCTGTTCGTAGATCTATGATCAGTTGAAGTATGTTGAATGTGGCAGTGGGCACTCAGAATGAAATGTACTACTTTCACTGTATGCCTAGAATGAAGTGGTGAAACACACTGGCAGCGTAGTATTGGCCGGGTCAGAGTAACATCCACATCTTTACTCGTATGTGCAGAACTGGAGCAGCTGACAGAGTGGTTACCGGAGATGGTGAGGTTTGAGCCCGGCAGAGAGGACCTCAAGCTGCTTAAGGATGGCGGTGTGGCCATTATAGACCAGTGGATTTGTGCACATGCCAGGTACTTGGTCTAAACTCTGTAACATTCCTCTTTTAATTTCCTGAAAAATCTCAGCTGCTTTAGGGTTGACATGTTACCATGGCCTGAGTTTCCACAATTTATCTTTCTTTGCATCATCAGACACATTGAGGTGTCCTGGAAGTGAATCAGTGTGAGCAGTTTCAGAACTTGATGTGGACACGTCACGTCACACACTGGTGCTTTGTTGCCATGTCCCAGTAGGCTTGAGCCCTAACTGCGTGTGCGTGTGCGTACCCAGAACTGGCTCAGCTGCTCCACCACTTGTCTTCACTGACTTTCCTTTTTCTGTACACTGTATGAGTTTGTTCTGCAGTTTCCTGTAGCATTTCTTCAGTGGCAAACTGTCTGAAATGCATGTATGGTGTCCAGTTACACCTGTCTCCTGAGGCTTCCTCAACAACTGGAAGTCCAAATTGTACTTTTTTCTACCTGTATTCTGTCTTTTTCCCTTTGCTCGTTGACTGCTTTGTTGTAATGTTCTGTGCTTTTGGACCTTCTGCTCCTGTTCTTATCGCTCATCTGGTCCATAACTTTCATCTTGCAGTGCTGGGCTCTCTACTTCTGTGCAAGTCTGGTTGACATTTTCACCTCGCAACTCTTCTTCATCACTGTTTGAGCTTTCCTCAATAAATCTTGCATTAGGAGTCCATTCCTCCTCTTCATCATCATTCTCATCTTCCACTAACTGCTCCATGTTACTCAAACTACCATCCATAGTCATGCTGATGACATTATTAACGCTGTATCGTTATGAGTGTTCCATATGTTTAACAAAATGTCATCCAGAGCTGACCAGTTTTAGTTATACACACACTGTACACAGCACGTTACTAGCTCAGTTTTATAATTATAATTCGTCATTCAGCAGATGCTTTTATCCAAAGCGACTTACACCATTTCATATATGTGTTACAATGAGCTAGCGCTGAGTGTCTTACTCAAGGACACACCTGGTGGCTGGGCTGGGATTTGAACTAGAAGACTTCTGCATCCCAGCCTGATGTTGTTTCAACTACATTATGGTAGTTGAAAGAACAGTATGTTGTATGAATTCTTTAAATTTTTACTGAATCATATGTGTGGCTACCCAGCAGAAAAGTTGTACATACACACATTATCCTGCCCTGTTTTCAGAGTCATGGGTTGAGATAATTAATTAGTGCTAAATACTTAGTGGCCCTCATTTAGTACGTTAATGATAAACGCACTGAAGACAAGCTGTAATCAACACTGAGGTTTTCATAAACATGCACATGTGAACAGCCTAAGCACTGAACACCTCGCTCATCCCTTGTGTTGTAGGTACTTCATTGGGACGTCTGTGTCCACTTTCTCATTTCGGATCCACGAGGAGAGGGAGATCCTGGGTTTTGACCCCAAAACGACTTACAATCGGTTCTGTGGGGACAGCGAGGGGGCATGTGAACAGCCCACGCACTGGAAAATCGTGTACTGACCTCACTCACACCTGTTCTCAGGAGACACTCAGCAAACAAAAATACAGACTGGGAAAAGCCCGTCCTCTTCAGCTGCTGAGCTTTTGGAAGAGACCGCAACATGGAGTGGAATACGTCTGTGTGCAGCGGGACCCTGTCTCGCTTGTGTCCACTCATTGGAAATGTCCACCTCATTCTCTGCTCCTCTCTGCCTATGTCATCTAAACTGTTGACTTTTAGTGCCCCAGCCGGGTCATTTCGATGTCGTGAGGGTTTAATGGTGTCATGTCTCTATTCTGTTCAGAGAGGAGTGAAAAGGAAACTTTAACCTGGATTTGCAACCATAAATCACCAGCGAGCAACATTTAAATATAAATGCTGTTACATATGAAAAAACTGTTTGGCAGTTTAAACCTTACCATATAGTATGATTATACCCTTACAGTATTGTGGTGCCCTTGTAAACTACGAAATGTACAGAAATGCATTATATCGTTATTTAAATGAACAGGACCGTTGCCTTTGTTGTACTGAGCCGCAGAGTGTTTCGACATTTTGAAAATGCTTAACATACCTGCTGTTAGATAACTCTTTTCTCACAGTTGACTGCGTTGTGCCTTTAACTTTATTTTTACAAATGTAATGTTTCCACTTAGCATTTTTGTCACTGTAGTCAAAGACAATGTTTTTATACACGAGTAAGTGGATGTGATAGGTGATTAATTGCTGCTTAATTAATGCCTAATGGGTCTGTTACATTTGGTGCTGTGGACAGTTGGTTATGAGAACAGTACTGCAGCGCAGTTATGGAACCAGCACACCACTACTGTGTAGCGTGTAACAAGTGAAACCACGGAAACGGCTGTCTGTGTTCTGATACTAGTGCCCACGGAAATGGCTGGCTGGCAGTAACGTGTCCAGACTTTGCACCTCATTTTCAATAAAGGAAAGAAAAACAAGAAGCAGTGGAGTACTGTGGTTTACCATGGGCACCTTGTCTGTGAGGACTCTGTTTGTGGGCAGGAGCTCTTGCTCCTTTTGCCAAGGGTGCCAGCCATTGCCCCCAAGGTGAGGTAACAGTTGGTATGCCAGACGGACTACATGTCTTAAGGCAGTGTCACCACCAGAGAAACAGAAATATAAGTAAAGTCTTATCCAGGGCACGTAGATTTTGGCATGTACAGTAGGGACATGTCCCAATATTGTGGGAATACTGAATTGTCCCTTGTGTGTGTTCAGGGTGGTGTTGGGTTGGGGGCTGATTTAGTTCCTACCGATGTTGAAACCAAACCTATGCCCTTGATTTTACTTTATATTTACAACATGGTATAACGGGGCTGATGTGGGATTAAGGGACACAGAAAAAAAAAAATTATAAATAAATATTCATTTTGATCACCTTGACGGACCAGACTGTGAGGTGCTGATTGGGCTCCGCTGGTCACAGCATTGCGTCCATTCTGTTCTCGACCTTGCCTTCCTTCTTCATGTAGGTCCTACTCGTTCTCTTACCTCATCCTCCCATCTTACTGGAGGCCTTCCCAGTGCTCGTTTTCACTCATGTGGATACCACTCGATAACTGCACGGATCCACGGGTCATCTGTGAACCTTACAATGTGTCCAGCCCCTCTGAATATGTTCTGCCCATGTCCTTCACTCCAGTTCTTTGCCTGGTCTCGTCGTTCCTGATGTGGTCTTTCAGCGAGATTCCCAGCATCGACCTTTCCATGGCCCTCTGTGCTGTTTCGTGCTGCTTTAGCCACTGAACCTCACCACCCTGCTGGCTGAGCGGGCAGGCTGTGGCCTCTTCAGTTTAGCTAACGTCCAACCTCTGCTGAGTAGACTTGGTCCTGCTTCTGCTAAGGCCACCCATCTGCACGGTTGGTAGGCCGGTCTCTCAGTAGCAAGGCTAGACCTGCCAGGGTATAAATATGTGATATAATTATAATAATATAATACCCAGTTGCCAAAGCCCCTGAACAGCATGTCACGGTTGTGCCACTTTGAGGCACTGAAGCAGGCCATGCAGCAGAAATATATAATACAAACTTTTCAAAAATACAGTTAAGCAAAATGAGGACGCCACACTTTCTTTAAAAGGTGTGAAAATCAAAAAAAAAAACTGAACTGAAAAGGTAAATTTCCAATTTTCTGAGAATAAATTATCTAAAAGGCCAATTAAACTTTAATCGTTTGAGTCAGGGACAGACCAATTTCCTAATACTGATAGTTAATAAGATAATATATGATGAGGTATCATCTGTACTAAAGGTAAGCAGCACACTGGCAGAGAACTCTGCTTTGGATGGTTTGTCTGTTGTTATTAGAGTTTTACTCAGGTACAGAAAAGGCAGTATTACCCACTAATAACTACTTTAATCATTATTCTGTATTCCTCTGTATTGCTTCTGCCGCATGTTTAGACGACATGTCACCTCTGTATTATGGTATTTCAACAGAATTATCAAACATTCTCCGAATTGGCGTATTTCCTTGTGTTTTACAATGAACGCTAGAGGGAGACACAGGCTGTGTTTTTCTGTTTGTTGTCCTTGGTTGTGGAGGCGGTGAACAACCAGACATGTCTGGAAATGTTTTGTTTTACTTCTTATATGACATTATTTAATCATATCTGTTTAAAATATGTAATCTGTTTTTCCTGTGTTGTGAATGCAGTGCGTTAAAAAAAAAAGCAACAATATTGCCATATTTAGTAATTATGTGAAATTGCAGAATACACCCAGCCCTAGAGCTCTGCTGACAGGACACACACACAGAAGACACAGAGCAGTGTGAGATCGGTGCATTACATGTACATGCAGTGTATTGGGATTCTAATAATGGGAAAGTGTTCCAAAGCTGTGGGTTAGAAATTGGACTGTGGAGTAGAACCCAACTGGATATGCTGCAAGTGTCATTAGTTTGGCTCTAACAACATGGCTGGGTTCTGTTCGTCTTTCTCCTCCTTGTAAAGGCAGGTTTAGGGTCCAGTGATACTGGATACTGGAAATATTTTGTGACTGATGTTAGGTAAACATGAACCTTGTGATGGTGTGTTTTATTCTCGTAGCTCTCGGTAACGAGAGCCGGTCTGGCTCGGAACGTGGGAACATGTTTTGTAGGTGAGTAATGGAAAGCTGCACTGTTAGATGGGATTGCGTCTTCCCCTCTTAACAGCCATGTCTTATTGTGGAGAACTGTTAGTAATATTTATCTGGTTCATGCTTTTGGTGGTAATCAAAGTGAAGGCACAGGTATCACGCAGTTTCAAGACAGTGCTCCAAAGTCTGTATTTGTTAAAAACAAAAATCTCAAAATTTATTTTAAAACAAGAACAAAAACATTTAAGTGAAACATTCTAAACTACAAATAGATGGGTGACCATGCATGGCCTTGTCATCCAGGGGCCATCGAGAAGGACCGGAGGGGGGTGGCCATGGATATCAGCATCCACATGTCCTCCGGCTGTACTGAAGAGGAACCACAGAGGGGAGATGCCCCTGCATCTGGCTGCCATAAAAGTGATGTGACCTTTTGCCCTCCTCACCATATCCACCTCCTGCAAGAAGCACAGGTTCCCCATCTCCCCAGCTGGAACAGAAGGAAACTTGTCAGTAACTCCAATGCATTTTGTTACTTTACAGTTTTGATTCGATTCATGCGTTGAAACCACGCATCTAATGACCCAAGTCCGTCAGATAGCCACTTACAATTAGCATTATCCAAAGCGTATCCGCATAACAAACATTACGTTCATGATTAGGCAGTGACCTTGCTGATTCTGTGCACACGACTATTCTAGTTATTAGTGTCTGATGGGCCGTGCTTGTGCTTGGTGCCACCTGACTTATCCCCGAACACGGAACCTGCACGTGATCCTTATATAAGGCCTTGAGGTGCAAACGTAACCTGCTCCCTTTGTGTTTAACAATCAATGCCGGGAGTCGAAGCTGAACGTTTGCATGTAATCAGTTTGGAACCTTTACATCTGTGTCAGGCTACCAGTATTGCAGGCTTATAAGGATCTCGCTGGTTGGAGCTGGGTGGGACTTTTTCATGCTGCAGGGGGATGCTGGGTTAGTTGAAGAGCTCCTGGAGCAGGGAGCAGACCCCAACCTGAAGGACCATGCAGGCTGGACTCCTCTGGTGAGAACCCACAGATCTCAAAACCAGCATTATCCTGCCCTCTGAAAGGACACATGGTCTGAAAGGAAGGACTGGGGTTTGAATTTTAAATCTGTCCATGTATTTTTTGAATGGGCAGCACAATGCAGTCACATGCAGAAGAACACTGGCAGCCCCCACAAATGTATGCTTAGAGATGGACACCAGCTCCCATGCTGTGTGCTGATGGCTTTGGTAGGGAGTGGTGCAGGACATGCAGTGTGCTCAGCAGTCTGCAGCGATCACATTTTCTGTTTGCTGCGTCCATGGTTAATGTTTTTGTGCTGCCAGAGGGGCCTCTGTCCAGTGTTTGATACTGTGGACATGTCTAATGTTACACACAGATGTGTGGGAGTCTTTGGTCTAGGTAACTGTGAAGAAATGCAAATCATTAATTCGTGTTTGGTTCTGCAGTTCTCAGTGGTATCGAGCTGATCAGCTGTAAGGTGTGTAGAACTCCAACACAGCAGTGTCAGTCCTGTTTCAGCACGAGGCGTGTAACCTTGGCCACCTGGCTGCAGTGGTTCTGCTGCTCCAGCAGGGGGCACTCAGGAACACCCTGGGAATGGGCACAAAGCTGCCGTTAGGATTCTGCTGAAACATGGGGCCTCCCAGGATGTGCTCAGAGTCTGGGTAACACACTCATGCACACACACACACACGCACGCAGACATGCACAGACACACAAAGACACAGGCACATGTATACACAGGTGCACTCACATATACATTGGCGCACACACACACAGACATGTGCACATAAAGGTGCACTCTCACACTCAGAGACACGCACGCAGAGACGCACAGGCACACACACACACACACACACACACACTAATGCACACACGCAGATGTAAAATTGAAACGATGATGTAAAATGAGTGGGAAACGGTGCCCTCGTGTGGGTATGTTGTGTATATAATCAGCACGTTAATACGTCAAACGAGTGAAAAATTACCTTAATGACCTTTGATATATACTTTAAAGCTTTTAATGTGTTTCCATTTTTGAATATAAATGTTTTAAATCCTTATGTGAGTTTAAAAAGTCAGATGAAGAGAAATGCTTTTATATTCTCTATTTCTTGTCTTTTACCCTGAGTATACTATTCTATTTCTGTAACCTTCACCAAAATATTAGTTTTTTAGGATGGAGTCAAAACACTGAGTAGCAGAGCCAATAGCAGGCAAAACATTTCACAGTGTGTGACTGTGTTTACCCTGAAGTGGGCTCTAAGTTTGCTTCTGTCCATCTGACATGTTCTGTTAATTTAGCAGCTGCCTAAAAGTTTGTTTGTGTTCAGGTGGGCGAGCCTGACAAACTTGTGTTTGGAGAGTAAATAGTATGAGCACAGTGTGTGTGTGTATTTAAACAGCCCTCTGGGATGCGTTCAGGGTGCAGAGATAATCATGGTCGATGGTAATGTAGGTGTCGCACGGGGGGGGGGGGGGGGGTGAAGGCAGGAGGAGTGCGACGGGCTGCTGACCTGGCCGGGAACGAGCTCATTAATTAGGCCAGACGTACTGGTGCTCAAAAGCATGCGCCCACAGTCTGTCTGTCCATCCGTCCACCTGTCTCTCACTCTCTCTGAGGTCTCCTATTTTCCATGCATCGCCCTCACCATCTACAAATTTTCCACACAAGTAACCGCTTCCGGCTGGCTATCGTGTCACTCTCTTGGCTGGCTGCCACGTCCAATCGACAGCGGCGTGTCAGGTGTCAGCTGTAATAGCACGGAAGATGGATGCAGCTGTTGGATGTCAAGTCACCTCTTAGATTAGCGGTCATCAGTCTGGCACTGGAGGCCGAGTAAATACACTGAACACACAGTAAATGGCTTTGCCATTCATAGCAACAAACTTATTCGCAGACGTGTGGATGTGACACAGTTTTACTGCAATGAAAGTGAGTGTGTGTGTTTGAGATGAGAGAGCGAAAGCTTGCGGAGCCAGTGTGCACTTATCAGCTAAACGGGCATCTGCATTTCCTCCTTAAATGGTGAGGTACCTGACCGGTGTTGATGATGCTCTGTTTCAGCTTTAAAGCATAACCTGGTGATCTTTAGTTCTGGCCTCAGATCCTGAGCCTAGTGGCTCCACTTAGAGCTCATTTCCTTACTGCGCCTGACGGTTCTGCAGCCTGAATGGGCTCACACAGTGACTCTCATACTTACTGCCTCCTCCTGAGTTTCCTTACTGCTCCTGACGGTTCTGCGGCCTGAATGGGCTCACACAGTGACTCTCATACTTACTGCCTCCTCCTGAGTTTCCTTACTGCTCCTGACGGTTCTGTGGCCTGAATGGGCTCACACAGTGACTCTCATACTTCCAGCCTCCTCTTGAGTTTCCTTACTGCTCCTGACGGTTCTGCGGCCTGAATGGGCTCACACAGTGACTCTCATACTTCCAGCCTCCTCCTGAGTTTCCTTACTGCTCCTGACGGTTCTGCGGCCTGAATGGGCTCACACAGTGACTCTCATACTTCCAGCCTCCTC